>NLAO01001574.1:0-10700 GCA_002370835.1 Metschnikowia continentalis | reverse complement strand
TTGGTCATCAGTATCGTGCATCAGGGGAACTTCCCAATCCATCTCATTTTGTTGTTCGTTCTTGTTGTAATCCAGAAACGCAAAACAATTGCCTAGACCAGAATCGCTCGAAGTGGTTTCGGTAAGTTCAGGATCAATGAAGTGCCGATTGCCTAGCCCATCGATGAACCCATTGGGTGTTACATGAGCCCGATATTCCATTTTACACAACTAATACAATTATTACACTACACTAGTANTGCCGATTGCCTAGCCCATCGATGAACCCATCGGGTGTTACATGAGCCCGATATTCCATTTTACACAATTAATACAATTATTACACTACAGTAGTTCAAGTAGACTTAAAGAGTAACTAGTACAAAATAATTGTGGGTACAGGGGCCCGTGTAATTTCTCATATACTTTTTCGCTTACTAATGACATAGCCCCTCATAAGTTGTTGTATACAGGATAATAAGGAGACCAGTTTAGTTCCCTCCGATTTGACCATTAATTGGTACTGCAAGACTCCCAAATGTAGTACGTATGAGGCAATACTCCAGATTTAAGATTTCAGAATATTGAATTCTAATGCAAGTTGGTGTGAAACATTACGCCATTTGGTTTGAAAGACTGTGCAAAGGGGTATGGAACTTTTTGAATCATTGGTTTGTTTAATTTTGCTAGTGTGGTACGAAACATTTTATCGCACTGGTTTGAATCATTTTGTCGCGCTGGTTTGAATCATTTTGTCGCGCTGGTTTGAATAGTTTTGAAAAACACTGTATAAGTCGCACACCCCAAATATTCTAGTATATATTAGTCGCACAACACAGACATTCTAGTATATATTAGTCGCACAAGAAAGATGTTCCAGTACAGTCTTTTTCAAAACTATTCAAACCAATGCGGCCAAACGATTCAAACCAAACTAGCAAAATTAAACAAACCAATAATTTAAAAAGTTTCGTACACCCCTAACAAGTTGTTGTATATAAGATAAAGAAACCAATTCAGTTCCGTCCGTTTTTTACCCTTGATTGGTACTTCACCCTTGATTAATACTGCAAGACTCCCAAATGTAGTACATCAAATGTAGTACATCAAATGTAGTACATGAGGCAATCGTCTAGATTTAAGATTTCACAATATTGAATTCGAATAAATGTTGGTGTGAAATATGGTTTCAGAGTATTGAAATCTAATGAAAGTTGGTGTGAAACATTATACCATTTGGTTTGAAAGACTGTGCGAAGAAGTGTTGAACTTGAGGAACAAGTTCATCTGCGGGTATTGCAAGTTCCCGTTACTGCATACAGATGAAACAATAATTGGTATTGTCCTCGAGAGAGACGCGTTGGCAGTGGACCGCTCGAGGACACTTGTCTAACACTTGTCCAATGTTGGCCATTGTTCTGGAGAAGACAATGGGCGGGGTGGGTTAGGACTGGAGTCTCAGACTTGATTATACATATAGAGAGGGTCCCGCTCAGACTTGAACGGTATCAAATGGAACAACAAGTCAAGGACATTCTAGTTTAATATAGATAAAGATAAAATGGAAACTACAGAAATGGTTACTGAAGTGCCAAAGTTAAGACGCTAGTTGAAACTTAACGTAATAACTATTCCAGATCATGGTAGTGTATATAACAATTCCAACAAGAAGTACGAAACTTTTTGAATTAATGGTTTGATTAATTTCACCAGTGTGGTTTGAATCGTTTTGAAAAACACTGTATATATAAGTTGCACAACCTAGATATTTTACTGTACAGTGTTTTTCAAAATGATTCAAACCAGCGTGACAAAATGATTCAAACCAGCATGACAAAAAGTTTCGTACCCCTTAGCACAGTCTTTCAAACGAAATGGACAAGTTATTGTATACAGGATAACAAGGTGTAGATTCTTTAACTCCAGCTCAGCTAGGAATGCTGGGGAATCAGGTGGCCCATAAAGTAACCATGGTTTAAGGTCCAGAGATCTCTTCTGACTAAAAGATACGGATCTCATTGTTTCATTAAGATAAGTGAACACTTGAGTTGAAGTGTTCAACTTAAGTGTTCACTTCAGACATAGCCGGAGTCTCAATGTCAGTACAAGGAGATCTGGTGGGTCTGGATCTGGGAGCCATCTTGGTATGTCTCCCTAGGTAGAGATGTTCGATTAGTTAACTAATGAAAGGTGTAGCGAAGACCTCATTATATATACATGGGAGTCGGCCTTCACTGACCCTTGGTTGTCAGGACAACCAAGGTTGGGGAAACTAGTAGCGACGTGCCCTGCAAGCCTAAGGGCGCCGTGCGCGCTCATTCGGTGCTATTTTCCAACAGAGGTATTCTCTCAGTGAGGTATTAGAACACCAACCCCAGTTCACTCCGGTTCACCCTGTTGAAACATGAGGAATCATCAGTACATCAGAAATGTACTGTATTCTTTATTGTGAATTTGTCCAGGTCCTCAGTAAACATCAGTACATCTACACTAGTTAATATTGGTGAGTCTGGTGTCGGGATACATCTTGGTATGTCCACCTTTTGGTGGTGTATATATTTCGGATTGTTGTTACAGTATTTTTCAAAACTATTCAAACCAGCGTGCCAAAATGGTTCAAACCAAGAAGACCGAATGGTTCAAACCAACTTTTATTCGAATTCAATATTCTGAAATCACCCCTTAAATCTGAACGATTGCCTCATATGCTACTACATTTAGGAGTCTTGCAGTACCAATCAAGGGTCAAGTTCCAAAAAAGGGTGAAAAACGGATGGAACTGAACTGGTTTCCTTGATATCCTGTATGCAACAACCAAAGGGGTACGAAACTTTTTGAATTATTGGTTTGAAACTATTTGCTAGTGTGGTACGAAACATTTTGTCGCAATGGTTTGAATCGTTTTGAAAAACACTGTATAGAATAGCGACACCAAAACCTTTTTTATTGAGGTGAGCCTTCACATGACCTTGGTCACTGACCTTGGTACTGACCTTGGTACTGACCTTTGTACTGACCTTGGTACTGACCTTGGTACTGACCTTTGTACTGACCTTGGTACTGACCTTGGTCACTTGAGTAACTTCCGTCTCAGGGAAACATAGAACCGCGGCTCCTGTTTCTCAACATTCTTCATGACTCCATATAAGCAGAAAAGATAAAACAAAAACAGTGAATGGTTCATAATACACAGAAATAGTCAAATAGTGGTTGACGCCCCGCAAAAAAGGAGTTGGGTGGCAATGGATAAGGACTATGCAAAGAAAAGAGAAGTTAATCTCATGAATTATAGAGCCAGGTCAGTCTAAGGACAGTGCATTCAAGAGATACTTAGTATAATATAGATAAAGGTGAGAATAGAAATAACTGAGATGAATACTTGAGTTCCACAACTATATGATGTCATTGGTTCCACAACTATACAACCGCTTCAAATTATGGACCTAAAAATTGTGAAGCTCAACAGGTTCGTCATGTTCTAATATTATGACTCCAGACTATGGCTTCCGATTACGATCCAGACTATGGTCCTAGAATTCAGATTATGGTCCTACAATCGAGACTATGGTCCAGAGGTTTACATTAAAGTTGGAAGCTCCTGAAGAGGTGTTTGAGCAGAAGTAATTGGTTTGACATGCTACTCAGAAATTACGCTTTATATATGGTTCATTCTTTTTGTTGAATATAAGCATATGTGATGACAAACCGTGGTCGGCAGATAAAAGTGGTAGGCGAAGGAATGGCTTACAAATGATTAAAAAAAAATCAACTATTAAAACAATTTGAAAAAATAGCAAGATCGAAATAAGTCAAACTGGTGACTATAACAACAAAGCAGCGAATCCCAAAACACATGCACCAAGGGCATTCTTGGAAGCCGCATTGACAAAAGGTTCAATAGTAAGGTTTGCAGTGGAATTAAGACCAGATTTAGTTGAGCTAGCCTTTTGTCCATTTCCATTTCCGGAGTTTCCATTTCCATTTCCAGAATTACCATTTCCATTTCCGGAGTTTCCATTTCCATTTCCGGAGTTTCCATTTCCATTTCCAGAATTACCATTTCCATTTCCATTTCCAGAGTTTCCATTTCCATTGCCGGAGTTTCCATTTCCAGAATTTCCAGATTTGTCCTCACCTTTAACATTATTCTCAACCTTTACCTCAGAAGATTTTGGTTGGCTTTGGTTTGAGTCTTTTGGCTGACTTTGGTTTGAGTCTTTTGGCTGACTTTGGTTTGAGTCTTTTGGCTGACTTTGGTTTGAGTCTTTTGGTTGACTTGGGTTCGAAGCTTGAACTTCACTTGGCTTGGAACCTTCGTTCTGACCATGCGAATCTTCTTGACCAACCGAATCTTTCTGATCATGTGCTTTTTGACCATCCTTTTGACTTGAACTATCCTCCACATTGACCTTCTGTTCTGACTTTCCACCACCATTCAACCTTCCCTCCTCTTCGGAATGTACCTTTCCACTTTCAACTGTGGTGGTCTCTGGAACAATACACACTCCAGTAACGGTCACGGTAGAAGCAGAAGCAACAGTCATGGTGGATGGAACACACACCTTCTCACACCTGGTGATGGTCAAGGTGGTTTCTTGGGGACAGTAAGTGGTGTAGTCGGTATATGTCTTCCACACGGTAGTCTTGGAGCCATTCTGGCATGCAGTACAGACAGAAGAGGTTGGATTAGCTTTGGATGAAATGGTTGAATTTTCATTCAAAGTGTGAGCAGCCTCATTTCCTTGCAAACTGTGAACAGCTTTATTGTTCAAAGTGTTGTTCAAACCATCCGAGGAACTTTTTACCTCATTGCAGTCGGTGCATTCCTTGGTATCTTCATCGATAGCTTTGGCTTCCGCAATAGCTTTGGCTTCCGCAATAGCTTTGGCTTCCGCAATAGCTTTAGCTTCCGAGGTGCCAGGTACCGAGACGTTTGACATGTCCGTTGTTTGGGGCTCGGAAGCAGACACAGGGGATACTTTGAAGTCTTTAGAAGACACATTCACTGATTCGGAAGATTCCATTTTGGATTCAGACTTTTCTGTTCCTTGCTCTGGGGCATTGTTGGATCCCGAGATTTTTGGTTTTGATTCCGAAACATTGGGGGATCCAGACTTTTCTTCCGTTGGCTCTGAAACATTGGGGGATTCAGACTTTTCTGCCTTTGGCTTTGAAACCTTGGTGTTGGGCTCTGAAGTTCCCATCTCCATTCCAGACGTTGTAAAATTGGTTCCTGAAACTTTGACCTTTGGTCTGGAAATGCGAGTCCCATTCCTACAAACCTTGGGGAGTCTTACCGGAGTCACAGCAGACAGTCCATTTTCAGGTTTCTCAGAATGATGCACCGTATCGATTTTGACTTCGGACTCATTCTGGGTATTTCCACTAACAGTCACATTCGTTTTGTTACCCTCAACAGCTGAAGTCATAGAACCAACCATTGTGTTCTCAATCTTAGTGTGTTCCTCATGCTCTTTGGATTCACCTGAAGTTTTAGACTCGTTTTCAGGCTCTTCTTTGGAGGTTTCAACAGCTTCTTCTTTGGATGTCATTGCAGGCACTTCTTTAGACGTTACCATAGGTTCTTCTATGGATGTCAGTTCCCCCTTTGCAGTATGTTCATTTGAAGGATAGTGCGAGTCATGTTCATTATGCACCGATCCCATTCCCGAATCTTGAGAGTCTTGGCCATTAGTTGGAGTTGAATCAATCAAAGATGCTTCAGATGTCTCTACCACAGACGGATTGGTATGTGCTGGGATCTCCTCTGGTTGCTTCTCCGCGGTCTCTGGTTCAGGAGATTCCGAAGGTTGATGGGCTGGCTCATTATCATCTGCAGTAGAAGCAGACTCAGGTTCAGACTCAGGTTCAGTTTCAGGTTCAGTTTCAGGTTCAGTTTCAGGTTCAGTTTCAGGTTCAGTTTCAGGTTCAGTTTCAGGTTCAGTTTCAGGTTGAACTGGAACTCCAGATTCTTCTGCAGAAGCTATGTCAATCTCCTTATCGGTAATGGCAGTATTTGTCCTCCTGTCTAAGTAAAAGACTTGGATATCCACAGCTTGGAAGTTCTTCTTTTCATTGTCGGCACTGAACACATACATCTGCTGAAACTTAAGCTGAGAATTGGATACAAGAGCTGTTCCTTCCTGACAAGCTTCGGCATTGAAGTTCATCGTTGGTATGTAAAGACATGCGAACCCGGGGAGATTCTTATTGGAGCTAACAAGTTGATCATCTTCAATATGGAACTCAATTGGCATTTGGTTGGAGCTGTCATAAACAAAAGCACGCCGTCCACTGTCCGAACCCTTGAAGTCGATGGTGAGTGGGCGCCAGTCGTCATTGATATTGGCGAACAAGGCCAACGAAGCTTCTTCAGATACCGATAACGAAGTGGGAGTTTTAGCTACTCCTCCATCGCTTGGCAATTCCACATTTTTGGTTTCAGGGTCAAAAGACATCATATGAAGTTTTGTTTCTTGACATTCGTCGGCATTGTTGACGTTTTCCTTAGTTTGCAAAGTATTATATCTGCCATTTGGACACGAGACCAAAACGTGACTGGTCAAGATGTTTTCGGAATCAAATTCGAAATCAGTCTTATCTGATTCCTCATTGGAAGTGACCAACCCATGTTCCTTTAATACCACATTCACACCGCCAGGCGAAAGATTTGCCAATGTCTTATCATCCAGGCGGGCGATATTGATTGGAGAGCCCAAAGGGTTTCCCCATACAAGTTGGTTAGAATCAATAGGTGGATCAGCATCGTTTCTTCCGGCCAAAGAGAGAGGATGGAATTTTCCATCGACTTCTGCCACAAGTGCCTTATAGGTATAGTCATCTGCTTGCACAGTGGCTGCGAAAAGAAGTGCTTGAAAAAGAAGAAATAAGCTCATGGACCGTTGTTTCTTCATTTTGGATTATGATTATTATTATGAGGAGGTTGAAAGTGGGATTTGGGACTTCTTTTATTATTTTACCCAACCACCTAAGCACCCAAGAAACAAAACAAAACAGGCTTAGTAAGAAACATTTTAGTCAAGCAATACTAATCATACAGAACAATCCAATAGAACAATTCACAGAACAATTCACAGAACAATTAAATCAAGCAATTCTACAGAAATCAAACAATTAAATCCGCGAAATGCCCGAGAATTTGAGCAAGATAATTAAACCAATGCGTTAAATTAAGAAAAAATTAAAAACAATCAAGAAAAACCACTAAAAAATGTTCAAGCACAGCTAACCTGCGTATCAACCTTGCATATTCATGTGGAATTTTTCTTTGTTGAGTATTAATTATACACACACTCTTTGAAGCCGAACCGGGCTTGTGATTGCGAAACAATGACCAATGACATGCTATAGGTATAGACCTTAAGTGACCATCTCAGCCACCTCTACTTTATGTGAATCTAAGGTATACTGGATATATTTGTATCTACGTGTACTTGGTAATGGTTGTATCTAAGGTATACTGAGATATTTGTATCTAAGGTACACTGGGATATTTGTATCTAAGGTATACTTGGTGATGGTTATATGATAAGAGCAACTGTTTCCTGTTTTGATTAGCTCCTATAAAAAATATGCTCATGTAATCTCATATGGTCTCATCAGATCTCATAGCCGATCAGATCTCATAGCCCATCAGATCTCATAGCCCATCAGCTCTCATAGCCCTTATGTTCACATAGCCCATTTATTTCTTCATGAATCTCATACCAAATTGTCTTGACCAAGATAACAACTAGAGTTATACGACTTATCCAGACGGCCCCTGCAAATATATGTATATGTTTTTTTGAAGGCCAATCAAAGTTCTATCTCCCCTTCTTATATGCACTCATTCACATGAATATGAAGTAAATCCAAGATGAAATTAATTATTGAAGTTAGTCTATTTCGTCAATTTTACTACTATTGGTTGTGAAAGAATTGTTACTGTGGTGTAAGACTTCAGCCTCAGACTGCGCCTCGCCTCTAAGGGCGACTCGAAGTGCGACTCGAAGTGCGACTCGAAGTGCGACTCGAAGTGCGTTTCTAAGTGCGTTTATAAGTGCGCGTGCGAAGTGCGCCTCTGGCTGTGGGCGCATGCTAATTTATTCTTCTACTTCGCTGCAATTACCGAGAACACCTCTAATTGTCTATATAATTTCATTGAGTGTAGTTAAGTAAGTTTTTTTTGTACAGTAGTTAACTGAGTGTAGTTGAATGCAGCTTATTTGTATAGTAGTTGATTGAGTGTAGTTGAGTGTAATTTCTTTGAGTGTTCGTTAAATACCCGAATAGTGGTGGTTGAGTTCCTCTCAAAGATCTTTACTAGATCTTCTTTAGATCAACCATAGTTGGTGCTTCACTCATTTAGGTATTTTAAGCCTACTCTTTTTAACCCTAACAATGGCCATTGTAAGTACCGCGGCTCAGCGTATATTACCATGTTGGGAGCGCGTCTCAGCCTTATGGCCATTGTTATCTTGGAACAATTCCCTCGTGTATTCTTCTCGGAGAATGCTTAGTAATCGGCGAAGAACATAGTAAACCGTGGACCTGGCATAACAATAGTCATAGTCATAGTCATAGTCATATCATAGTCATAATTATAATGATAGTCATATCATAGTCATAGTCATAGTCATAGTCATAGTCATAGTCATAGTCATAGTCATAGTCATAGTCATAGTCATAGTCATATCATAGTCATAATTATAATGATAGTCATATCATAGTCATAATTATAGTCATAGTCATAGTCCATCGTGTATAACCTTAAACGCGTCTCTATTAAAAAATCAGAGTTTTTAATCATGCTGCCAACCCACATATTTTCAACCTATGTTTTAGTATATATTGATATACAGTGTTTTTCAAAACTATTCAAACCACTCTAGCAAAATTAAACAAATCAGCGTGACAAAAAGTTTCGTACCCCTTCACACAGTCTTTCAACCCAAATGGCGTAATGTTTCACACCAACTTTCATTAGAATTCAATATTCTGAAGTCATGGATCTAAACGATTGCCTTATATGGTACTACATATGAGACAGAAGTCTTACAGTATCAATCAAAGGTGAAAAACGGACGGAACCGAACTGGTTTCCTTGGGTTGAAAAACGGTAACAAGCACCTGTTCTTCATATGGACCTGTTCTTCATATGAACCTGTTCTTCATATGCACCTGTTCTTCATATGAACCTGCTCTTCATATGAACCTGTTCTTCATATGCACCTGTTCTTCATATGAACCTGTGGTTACTACAACCGCCTGGTGTCGTGAAGGTAGGCCGTGAAGGTAGACCTCTCACATATATAAGGGAGTTTAGACCTTATCCATCTTTTAAGTACCTGAATCAAATATCATCTGTCTGGGGCATATCATCTGTCTGGGCAAGATGTCTCCAAAGACCAGACCAACCAATACTTCAATGGACACTGACAACTCTACATCTTCCTCTTCTCTTGAAGTAAATACCCCTGAAGTGTTTACATACCTTGATGAGACTATGAGGACAGTGTCCTTCAGTAACTGTCCACTGAACTTCACACCATGGTTAATCTATGGTCCACCTGGTGCCGAAACTATGGTCCACCCCCACCTGCTATCGCAACTATCGTTGCGGAAGATGCATTATCTAATCTACACGCCAGTTACTTAGACATACCTAGACATTGTACATAATTGGTCTGCATACAACACACTACGAAGTACCTTGACTCCGTACATGCTAGGTGCTTGTTGACACATATAGCCATTGATTTTATTAGACTTACAACTAAAATAAGAACCGTCAGTAAAGTCATTGAACCATTTCTTAAAGTTATTCAAAAGCTTTCAACCCATCAGATCAGATTGACTTTGGTCAGTTTTACTGCCTCTATTATAATCAAAAAAATATCACATTCAATGGTACTTGTGAGGTACCAGAGCTCCTACACACGGGTGGAGAAGTCTTAAGTGAACTTGTAGTAAATTTCTAGTAAACCTGTTCCATTCAAATGCCAGTGCGATATTAGCGAGAATAAATTAATAACAAATATTATAAACAACATATTGTTATATTCTTTATAACGTGTCTTAACCTAATCTTATACTCGTTGCTGGTTTCTCAGCGAGAGGAACCCGAGTGGTTCATATGCTTTGAGAGAAACGTGGCTCCGAGAAACTCTCCATCAAAACAATGGTAAAGATTGTTTTAGAATATTGACACGGCATTTGCAATGGCCATTGTAACAACCGGGCAAATGTTAGAATTATGATGCGACCTGGGACGTTAAGCCTGTATTCGCATAGGGTCTAAAGCTTTTAACGGCTTGTCAAGGTTAATCGGATCTTTTCCAGGAACGATGACCTAACGATGGTTACGTATTCTGAACGGCTACTATTAGTAGGAACTCGCCCGATCAGTGTTATGGGTAATCTTAGTTAATTAATGATAACTGTATTAGACTATAAGTATCTAAGGTAAGGTAGTGGAGTACTTCCTTCTTCCTTCTTAGTGGAGTTCTGCTGTTCAAAGCTAGGGATCTCGCCCCCTTTATATATCGGCGCCTTCGGCGAGTCCGACATACAGTGTTTTTTAAATCTATTCAAACTAGTGCGACAAAATGATTCAAACCAACGCGACAGAATGTTTCAAACCACACTAGTAAAATGTTTCAAACCAATGATTCAAAAAGTTTCGTACCCCTTCGCACAGTCTTTCAAACCAAATGGAC
>NLAO01001570.1:0-152700 GCA_002370835.1 Metschnikowia continentalis | reverse complement strand
GGGATCTCTGGACATTACACCATGGTTACTCTACGGGCCACCTGATTCCCCAGCACGCATAGCTGAGCTGGAGTTAAAGTCTTTACAGAGCAGGATCCTGCATATAGAGGTTTCATGAAGCCTAGTGTGTCCGATCGTAACAATAGCCACTGCAAACTGAGTGTCAATATGAGGAATATTCTAGAATATACCTTACCATTGTTTTATTGGAGGGTTTTTCGAAAGCCATTTTTATTCTTAAAATTATATAAACCGCTTCGGCTCCTTTGTTTGAGGAACTATCAACGAGCATAGTACAGTGTTTTTCAAAACTATTCAAACCAGCGCGACAAAATCTTTCAAACCAGTGCGGCAAAACGATTCAAACCAATAATTCAAAATGTTTCGTACATCCCTAACAAGTTGTTGTATACAGGATATCAAGAAAACCAGTTTAGTTTCGTCCGTTTCTCACCCTATATTGGAACTTGACCCTTGATTGGTACTGCAAGACTCCCAAATGTAGTACCATATGAGATAATGCTCCAGATTTAAGATTTCAGAATATTGAATTCTGATGAAAGTTGGTTTGAACCATTCTGTCTTCTTGGTTCGAAACATTTTGTCATGCTGGTTTGAACCATTTTGTCACGCTGGTTTGAATACTTTTGAAAAACACTGTAGTACAGTGTTATGATTCGTGCCCCTTCGCACAGTCTTTCAAACCAAATGGCGTAATGTTTCACACCAACTTTTATTAGAATTCAATATTCTGAAATCTTAAATCTGGAGGTTTGACTCATATGGTATTACATTTGGAACAAAAGTCTTAAAGTACCAATCACGGGTGAAAAACGGACGGAACTGAACCCTGTTTCCTTGTTATCCTGTATACAATAACTTGTATTTGGTTTGAAAGACTATGCTAAGGAGCACGAAACTTTTTCAATTATTGGTATGTTTAATTTTGCTAGTGTGGCTTGAATCATTTTGCTGCACTGGTTCGAAACATTTTGTCGCGTTGGTTTGAATAATTCTGAAAAACTGTATTAGTAAGGCATAAATTCTTTAAAGAACATAACAATTGGAGCTGTATTTTATTTTGAATAAACCTTATAAAAAAAAAAGAATCAAAATTAAACATACAAACTGAGAGATATCGGTAATGAAGATCCTTGAGAATATAATTAAACGTATCAGGCTTACAGATAAGTCGAGTCTTTTTTTTTTTTTTTTCTTATTACAATCCTTATTTGTATACATACTGTTAGATTCTTGTTGTTACGTCAGGCACTCTGTTTAGTATGATTTTTGGTTGATGATTATTGAGAAGGAGAAATCTAAGCTATTTAAGTATTTGACAACGGCATGGCCTAGTCAACCGGTTGTTTCTATGTGCTTGGCTTTCCAAATCACCATAGAGTTTAATTGGACAGAACCTCATACTGTATTGACTACTTTTTTTGAGATATTAATATGAAGTATAATATGAAAAGAAAAGAAAAAAAAAAAAAAAAAAAAACACTGGTCCTGATATGGTATGCGATATAGCTTGGCTGGAATTGGCCGGAATTGACAGCCGCGACCGGAATTGAGGGCTGCGACCGGAATTGCCAAGCTACTGGACTTCCAAAAGTCCACCACGCATTTTGTTTCAGCTCAAAAATATACCATGTAAAGTCCGGAATTCCAGGATTCCAGAAAATTTATTTCTACAAAATAAAAGAGAAAAAAAAGGTCGTTTGCATTGGGCCTTTTTTTGTTGAGGTAGCCTGGTGTACGGGTGTTTATGGGGTTTTCGCAACCCCCAGTTTACACCCAGTTCCGGCCATCCTAATCAATCGTACTTAAATGCAACCTAATCTTAACCAATACCACACAGAGACCCGTACTCCAATTAATAATTATACTTATTATGAACTGCATAAATGTTACCGTGAGTATTAGCATAGAAAAAAAAATTGTAGGAGGTACAGTACTAAATTAGTTTTCAATTGGAGTAGAGTGCGTAATCAGACATGGATACAGTGTTTTTCAAAAGTATTCAAACCAGCACGGCAAAACGATTCAAACCAATAATGCAAAATGTTTCGTACACCCCTAACAGGTTGTTCTATACAGGATAACAAGGAAACCAGTTCAGTTCCGTCCGTTTTTCACCCTTGATTGGTTCTTGACCCTTGATTAATACTGCAAGACTTTTGTCCCAAATGTAGTACCATATGAAGCAATCGTCCAGATTTAAGAAAAAAAGTTAGGATATTGAATTCTAATAAAAGTTGGTGTGAAACATTATGCCATTTGGTTTGAACCATTCTGTCTTCTTGGTTCGAATACAGTGTTTTTCAAAACTATTCAAACCAGCGCGGCAAAATGATTCAAACTAGCGTGACAAAATGTTTCGAACCCCTTTGCACAATCTTTCAAACCAAATGGTGTAATGTTTCACACCAACTTTTATTAGAATTCAATATTCTGAAATGTTAAATCTGGAAGATTGCCTCTTATATACTACATTTGGGAGTCTTACAGTACTAATCAAGGGTCAAGTTTTAAAAAAGGGTGAAAAACGGACGGAACTGAACTGGTTTCCTTGTTATCCTGTATACAACAACTTTTTAGGGGTTATTTGTATTGGTTTGTTTAATTTTGAAAGTGTGGTTTGAATCGTTTTGCCGCATTGGTTTGAATAGTTTTGAAAAACACTGTAGTTTTGTCGCGCTGGTTTGAATAATTTAAAAAACACTGCATGGCTGTATGTTCAGTGTGCTGGATGTAGTTTACTAGCTATAATTAGCCTAACATGCAGTACTTTTTCACTTATCATAGATTAATGTATACAGATTATTATAATAATAGAAAAACAATTAACGAAAACGTATAGTAATGGATTTTTGGTCACAAATATTCGCTACTTATATGGACTATGGACTAGTCCGGCATATAGCAACATGTCTGGCACCAAATGAGACAGCAGTCCTTAGACCATAACACCTTAACATCCAACCAATAATTTCTTCCAAGATTCGTACTAAAGTATCCGTTTTTCTCCGATACACATTAATCGTTGACGAAATAGAATTTTTTGGTGCCTATTTGGGAAGAGTCATCAGGTAATAAGCAACTTACGATGTTCTCTTGTTGTAAAAACTACTATTATAATTGAAAACCCTTTTATTTGAAAAGGAGGATATAAAAGAAACAAAATAAAAGAAACATGTATCACTTTAATGTTGATTAACTACACTCTTGGACCCATAATCACACCCGTACACCTCGCACCCAAGCGAGCACCAAAACTCTATAAAAGCATAATACTGAACTACACCAGTACTACACTACTCTGAACTATATATCATTACAGTCATAGTGACAGGATATTTATACAGCTTGCATGATAAAAGGGAACATACTGCATATAAAATACTCCCTTCATCCGTCCCTGCTTGCATACAACAGATAAACACTCCAATGCCAGATCTACTAGACTCTCCCCAATACGTCAATGCCGTATGTCTCCAACTCCTTCTCCAGGAAATGGTTCCCATGTCGGTCCGGGTAACGCAAAAACTCGAAGATATACAAAAAAATAAAGATACGAAAGATGCAGGTCCGTACACCCAGATTGATACGCCGTTATCGAGTATTCCTGGCGATTTACCCGGCCACGTGGCCGTTTTCGATAGTCTGCATCTTTCTGGGGAGGCGTGTAGTATGAGAATTGAGATGTATGGGTTTGAATTGGGTCGTAAACTCACAGAAGTGTTACTGTACCGGGCTCCTAACCACGCCCGTCTCAGCGATATACTTGAGATCATGAAGTTCATATGCAGAGACGCATGGAAGTGTCTTTACGGCAAGCAGATGGATAATCTCCGAACCAATCATCGTGGCACTTTCGTGCTTATAGATACAAATTACCGATTGACCAGTGGCTTGGATAGTGGTGCGGGTATGCAGGACACCTTGGCCAAGGCCCGGGCGTATGCTTATTTGCCCTCTGGTATTATCCGGGGCATTCTCCTGAGTTTTGGTGTTGATGTTTATGTGGCTGCTGATTTCCTGCAGTTTCCATCTATCACTTTTAATATCCAAACTTCCATTAATAACTGAGTTAACTGACTGTCATCTGACAGAACTTAACATCCAAATCTAGAAATTTGCATGTGTGATATACTGATGTTGAGACGTATATTCAAGCGTGATATTGAGACTTATATTCAAGCGTGATATTGAACTACGGTAACGAAGTATTATCTTGAACTAAGATGGTGGTAATAATTCATCATTCAAGCTGGAGTCAAGACTTCAATTGAGACTTGAAGTAACCGAGAGTTGATAATATGATCTGACGGATATTTTGACATATCTTGATATTTACTAATGCTTTGAATCTGCATATCTATTTAAGTCTGGATAATTACATTCAAATCTGGAAATTACAGGATTTTACATGTTGCTATGGAGACCTCTGTTGAAATTTGATATGAGCTATGATTTCAGCATTAAGAGTTGGTATTGAGATATTCTTGTTTGAGTCTTCAATGGAGAATAAAAGACTGAGACCTGAACTTACTGAAAGATGTCATTGAGGTGTGATACTCAGAACTTGGCAGCCGGAACTTGATATTGAACCTTTTTGAACTGAGACTGAGTTATCTGAGGCTGAATTCTAAGACTTGCAATTGAGATTCATATTGAGATTCATATTGACATTCATATTGAGATTCATATTGAGATTCATATTGAGATTCATATTGAGACTTGCTGGGACTTATATCTATGTCATATGTGACTTGAGATCTGTGGGTTCATCGGGTTGACTTGAACAAGCTTTGTAAAAGATCTGAAAAATCAGTCTCAGAAGCATGAAGCCAGGCATGTTGTTTCTGAACCCATGGAGTCATCTCTTTCTGGGTCTGTCTGGACTGTGGCTCTTCCAGCACTTGATCACCCACTACAAAACCGAAGAGGTTTTCACAGTTGGCAGAATTATCATAAGCTGACATGAATGAGACTGAATGAGACTGAATGAGACTGAATGAGACTGAATGAGACTGAATGAGACTAAATGAGACTGAATGAGACTAAATGAGACTAAATGAGACTAAATGACACTCAATGACACTCAATGAGATTTGAGGCTCATATACTGACAATTATGCCAGTACCTTCAAATTGAGTTCTGAATAAGCTTTCGCATCAGAGTTATAAATTCCAGCTTCAAAGTCACCTATGTGTAAATTCTTAATGATATGATTGAATAAGATTCTAATACCAATGTAATGAAGATATAAATTTTAGGCTATCTGATATTTTCTTATATGCAGGACAAGTAATTTTACAAACCCGACGAAACTCAACAACGCTCACCAAAGATGTAAGCCCTGAGGTAAAGCCAAGATTTCTGTCACGCTTTTATGACTTAACCGGTAGAAGTTTGCAGACTTTGGGTGTGTTCAGTGGAGCGGTTACGAGCCCTGAGCTTTGTATATTCCTGCATATTACTACACTTGTCAACCTTTCAAAGACTAAAAATGGTCAGATCACAACTAATTTTAGGCAGTTAAATAAATTCTTCTGACTCTCCAGAAAAGTGGATATTTAACTAGAGGCCCTGGACTCAACCCTGTTTGGAATATATCATATACATGACTGCATACCACACCAGTAGCAACACTAAAACTTCCTGTAAGAACTCAACAGCACTCGCCAACTGTTAGTCTTATAATGGACGTCTTCCTTACGTCCTATAGTTTATCATGGTATGTATTGAACCTAGAATAGACGAGGAACTCCCTGGTTAATCCAAGGGGAGGAAAACCCCGCTGTTATATACACTGGTTGTATGCAACCCTGCATATACATGAAACACAAGCACGTTATATGCAAGTGTTACCCGACCGGGATACCTTGCATCTCAGTATCCTTGTGAAATCGTTTCCTAACACTTCCGGTTGCGGCCATACCATGTGGATCATACTGTTTCCCGTCCGATCAACGTTAGTCAAGCCACATAGGGCCACAGTGAGTAATGCAGTGGGAGACCATGTGTGAAATTGTGGTGCTGCAATCTTTTTATTTTTTTGCATCCACCATTAGTTACTAAAGTGTCAGCCTACTTGGTAGTGAGAACTTTATTGTTAGGTTCTGGCACATGATTAGACTGTTTTTCTATCTCTTGTAGAAACAAATCTGGTCTCATGTTTATCTCTCTTTCGTATATTTTCTGAATAGACAGGCGTGTTCACATGACTTACTTCTCAAAAAGAGAAAGTTTATAGGTACTAGTGACTTTTTTTTCCCAGAAATCAAACAGTACTTTGCAATACTATGGTTTTGAGCCCTTGTCCTTAAGAGCATATCAAAGACGCGTGAATCAATAGCATGGAGTATGCAGGATATATGTCCATCAAGCCCATATGAGTCCCAGCCAAATCACACAACATTATTTGATGGGCAATGATGGATCCTTAATTTTTATGAAAACTATACTGCAATGATAGTATGGCAGTTGAGCTCTTTCATGGCTTGACCTTGTAAGCACTAGCGATGTACATCACTCTGTAGTACTAATCAGGTCAGTGCTGGTACCTCCAAAGATTTATTCCAGGCATTGGGATATCTGACAATAATACTGATAGTCTTTCTCTGTATGAATGCAAACTACCTTGGTGAGTAATATGTGTGCTTAGCTTCGGGTATTTCATCTAATTGAGTGTAGGCTTGTATCAGGTTGTGCGGCCCATGCGACATCTGAAACAGACAAGACACTAGAAGATAGAAACCATAGAACTGGAGAGGACAATGCAGTATTATAATATCAACTTTAGTGGATATATTTGTATGAATTCACTCTCGAAGAAGTCCTGCAGTTTCCATTTCCAATATAACCGAAAAAGTGTCATAGTGAGAGCTCACTGGAAATCTCCTCCTGTATTTATATGGGTTCGCGAATGAAAATTCTCATGCACGGTGGGTCACAAAAACGTTAATCGTGCATATTCAGTGTGTTTGTGTAAGCTCGCTGCACTATATAAGAAGGGTATTTCCCCCAATTTCTTATACCTTTACCTTCACGACCATTTTGGAAGCATACACTATTAAATCCAAGATCGTTTCCCAGAAATACTCTTAATCTTATTTTGTGCATCACTTATGAACCTCATTAAAGAAGCCACCTGAAATTGTACTTCAGAAAGTCACACAATATAATACTTCAACCCGAAGCAATTCTCAAAAAGAAAAAAAAAAAAAGCAAATCTTCAGTATGAATACATGAAATAGGAATATGCAAAATCTCCTACTTCCTGATTTACCTTCATGGGTGTTGATGCGGAAATGAAGGGCTACATCTCATCATCCTGTATACACTCGCACAATCTCTACAATCCAACTACTCATCTCTACTCCATGCTACGATCTCGATTATGTCGCCTAGTTGGATCCCGAGCCTATACACTAATAAGTGAACAGCAGAAATCTGTTGCCAGAACAGTTCTTGACATCAATCAAAGTCACGTGGCTTCCTCACTCACTAGTTCCCATGATGCTAGAATCTCATCTGCTAACACCCGTGCACTCGTGAACCGGTTTCTCCAGGCGGTTTTCACACAAGATATTGCAAAGTCATTAGAGCTTTTAAAACGCTTTAGAAGTATGGACAAACCGCTTCAAATCTCTGACGGCTCCTCTATTTATACGTGCTGTTTGATTACACTTTTGAATCACGTGATAGATCTGCCCTCTATGAACATGATCCAGCTCAGAGAGACCCTCCAAGAGTATAGCCAAGGAACGACTGGGGAATGTTCCCATTATATTCAGGCGGAGTTAACAGAAGGCAGTAAAAATACCGAAATGTCTCAAGTCAATACCTTAATCGTGGTGGTTATTTTAAAAGCCTTGGCTCTGGTCCATGGAGCCCGGGGACAACGACTCAGTGCTCTTAATCTTCTAGCATACGTGAAGGAGATTAATAAAACAAAACAAATAGACCCTGAAGACGTTCTTGCAGTACTTAAAAAACGCAAGTTGAAGGTTATCCGGGAATTTAATTTGGTCTTTGGCCGGAAAGAAGACCACAATGAAGTACTTGATGAAGGGCCGAGTCTTGAACAGGCTTATTTGCAAAAGTGTTTAAACCAGGCTAAAGGGAAACATCAGTTTCTCGATTTGAATGGTCTTTGTGAATTTATCCAGAAGGCCAGGTACAAAGATTTTCAAGATTTCAAACTGGGACAAGGATTCCAAGCCCTACAAAAAAGGGGAGCCCAGGATTCTGTCCTCAAGAGTACCGATAATGAGGCACTTTCAGATAAAGAAGTTGAAGTTGCCAAAGTTGAATTCTATTACCAGAAACAGCTTCTTCTAGAAGAACATTCCGTGGCAATCCACAAGCATACAACACTCTACGACAAAGTCCTGCAATTTGAAGCAGTGCACAAAAAATGGATCCGAGACTGGCACAAAATTGGTGTCTCCCAAGTCCAGAATAATGCAGATCTTATGCTGCACCATCCCATTCTTCATGCCTACTTTGACCCTTCCTTTATTGTCTCCTTCACACTATCGCACATGTTTTATGCTACTCTCCAACTGCCCCATGTCAAAGTACTAAACGTGGCTATGTGGATCACGCGCTCATTAAAGGGCTTAATTCGACACGATAAAGAGTTGGCCAAAACATACGGATTAGGAAATGTGGTATTTTCAGAAACAAGCCTTCTTGATTACGCATGTCACGTGATCAATGTCTTGGTCGAGTTTTTAAAAGTTCCCGAATCAGCTACATTTGACGATTCAGAATCCCAGCCAGTATTTGAATTTTTCCATGTTCAGGCTGAGGCCAAAAACAAGAGGTTTGGTGCTTTGAAAGTAAACGAAAAAATGTCCGAAGCCCTTAGAAATTATCAGCTTTTGTTCCAGGCCGGCTCTTATGACTTACCCATGGTTTACCCTCCCAAAGACTGGGTGCACCCCCAAAAGGGCGGATTTCTTACTAATCCATTGGATTTGGTGAAATCACTGGATCCCAAGGCTTTAGGGGTGTATTTTTCCAGGGCCCATGAAACTGGTCAGCTCTCTTCCGTTTACCAGGCTCTCAATACTATTGGCTCCGTTCCTTGGACCATGAACCCATACATTATAGACGTTCTTAACAAGATATGGGACGAAGATGATATTTCCAAGAAGCTCTTTAAAGCTCCTTTGAACGTTAAGAAGATCCATCGGACTCCTCTCCCCCCACGGCCTCGTGAGGAAGATTTTGAGGATAAGAAGACGTTCTATACACAGTACAGCGCTTGGAAAAGCCAACGGGACCTTTCCGTGCAGACTTACAACGATGCAGTCAACTTGAGCATCAACTACAACATGTCCAAGCAAATCGCCAATGCCTATTGTGGCCATACGTTCTATTTTCCGCATACTACAGACTTCCGCGGCCGTGTGTACCCAGGGGTGTCATTTCTTTCGTATCATGGAGACGATTTGGCGCGTGGTTTGTTGATGTTTGGAACCGGAATGCGGCTTGGGAAGACAGGATACGATTGGCTAGTCTACCAAATGGCCAACCTTTTCAGCAAGACCAAAATGGATATGCAGCAGGCAATGCTCTTTGTGCAGCACAACAAAGGAAATATCCGCCAATCTCATGATAACCCCATGCTTATCGATTCGTGGTGGCTCCAGGCCGATAATCCATGGCAATGTTTGGCATTGTGTCGAGAATTAGTGCAAATCTGGGATTTCCAGGGAAATGTGGAGGATTATATAAGCCATATTCCTGTACACCAGGATGGCTCATGTAACGGGCTCCAACATTATTCAGCACTTGGAGGCGATGTCAATGCAGCCAAATCCGTCAATGTTCTCCCAGAGACAGAGCGGCAGGATGTTTATGTCACTGTTTTGGAGTTGGTTAAAAAGCGCATTCAAAAAGATTCCCATCCCATGTCTAACATGGCCCTACATTTTCTTTCCAGAAAGCTTATCAAGCAAACCGTCATGACCACTGTTTATGGAGTCACGAAATTTGGAGCCACCCACCAAATCTACAGACAAATCATGCAGAACATAGAGAGTCTGATGAATGGAATTCCAGGAGCTCTAGGACAAATTGATCTGGAGGTGAACTATATGCAGTTAGCCTCATACATTGCAGGCCAAGTGCTTGCTTCCATCAGTGAATTATCTTCAGGGGCGAAGAAAATCCAGGCTTGGTTGGTGGAGAATTGTCACCGGTGTATCCAGGCCTTTGAGAAAGAGAATGCGCACTATATGAAGCAGGAAGCAGGAACTCAACCCACACTCAATTTCTTCGACGAAAAACGCTGGAGACCCATGATGTGGACATGTCTCTCTGGATTCCCTGTGATTCAGCTCTACCGAAAAAGAGGGACCAAGACCGTCAAAACACCCTTGCAGAAACTCACACTACAAGACGATGCGAAAGTTGCACCCATTGATACAGTGAAGTCCCGAAACGCAATCGCCCCAAACTTCATCCACTCCATCGACGCCATGCATCTCAAGATGACTAGTCTAGCGTGCAAAGAACAAAATATTACCTTTGTGGGAGTGCATGATAGCTACTGGACACATGCAGCCTCGGTCAGTACTCTCTCCAAGGTACTAAGAGAGGAATTTGTGAGGCTCCACGAGTCGGAAATCCTTGAAAATCTCCGCAAGGACTTGGGGCACGTGAACAGAAATAGTACGCAGCTTGTTTGGGTGGAAAAGAAAAGGAATGGAGAATTCCTAGCAGCCCTAAGTGAGATCCGAGAGAAATACAGAGAAACAAAAGAAGAGATGTTAATGGGAAATGAAAAGACAGATGACACAATTAAGAGGGGTACAAAAAATATTCTTGAAAAGAAAGGCGTGGCTCCGCCTAAGTTACAGAAATGGAACTTCTGCTTGAACATAGAGATCATGGACAACCTGCACGTTGAGCAGCTAGTGCAATCATACCAACCCGAACTCCTATTTCGGGTCCCCGGAACTCGGCATACTGTGGTGTATTCCAACGACAGTGTTCCCAGACCAGCAGACTCGAAAATCTCCTACACAACCCATGTGCCGCTTTTGGTGCCAGTGAAAATCCTTAATGCTCCCGAAGTGGGGTCTTTGGATATCGAAGAGGTTCTTGAGAGCACCTTTTTCTTTTCGTGATCCTTAACATACCGCAGTAAGTGCTGTGGTTTTATTGTCAAACAGAGACAGAATTTCTGGATCTTGGAATTCTCTAAAGTACTTGAATGCCTCGGAGAATCACCAGATATGATCGAACGCCAAAAAGAAAGTACTTGGACTGGTCTTTAGACATGGTTGAGTATCCTGGGAACTTAAAGAGATCCATGCGACCAATAACAACATATATCAATGGAAGATCCCCCAATGAGCCAAAGAGTTGATGAAAAGGACGCCGTACAATGAACCAATACAATTAAACCAATAAAAGTAAAACACAGATAGTCAGGATCAGAATTTGAACTTCACAAATGGAAGAGTTCTTACTTTTCATGGATCATTTTCTGGAGACGGCCAAAAATCCTATCTCTGTGGAGGGCCAAGGCATCGTCCTCTTCATTGGCAAAAAAGTTCTGGCGCTCAAAGTCTTCCTCAGGAACTAAATCGGCCACCTGGTTCCCGTCCTCATCAAAAAAATCATCATATAAATCATCATAATGTTGTGGTTCGGCCATATCTGCCTGCACATGGCCACTCAAGTATGCTTGTGCCTCTGCACCTTCCACGGAATCCACAATGATTGGCCCATAGTTTTCATCTTCATTTTCGTATGAGTCACTATACGTTCCTGCATCCTCGTCCTCGGGGTAATCGTTTTGGTAGAACGATTCGGCGTTGGAATCTTCGTCATCAGAAAGAATTGCGGTTTGAGACCTGTTTTCATCATCCAGCTGAAGTAAATCAAATTCTTCATCATCGTAAAACCGGATATATCCTATTTGGGACAGTGGGTAATTTGCATTGGTCAATGTTTCTGCTGTGGAGAGTTTATAGACATCAAAGACATAATCATCGTAGTCTGCCTCTTTTGAGGAAGGATCCTGTGACAGGTCACTTTTAGTTAAAGTATCATTTGTAGAAGAGTACTGAGTGTTTGTAGTTGAATCTTGGGTGTTTTCACCCGGGAATTGACTGTTTTGACCCAAATTTCGCCTATGCTCCAGAAGATCAATTTGTTCACCATTTTCATCCGAAACATTCTTCCGTCCCCGCTTCTTCTTCATCCTGGGAGCTTCCTCAACCACCAAATCGTCTAGCATCTCTGCTAATTCATGTGGAATAATGGTATCCTCTTCAGTCTGCTGCTTAGGAATCACGAACTGCCGCTTACGTTTGTTGGAACCCTTTGTTCTGGCCTCTGAAAGCACCGAAGCCAACACCTCCGAGTTGGGCTGTGTCACGTGGTCATCTGTTTCTGCCAAGTGAAAATAGTAGCTCCTGGAACCGAGGGGGTGCGGTGCGGTATTACCTTTTGGGGACAGCGGCTTGGAGCGTTTAGCTGTCTGGCGGTCGCCGAGGATCAACGCCTGGAGTGGGTCCTGGCCCCGTTTTCTCTTGATGCGGAGGATCTGTGGTGGATCCATATTTGGTGGGATGTGGGGAAACGGTGTAGAGGTTTCTGAATGTTTATGCGGTATACGGGTTATATGTAGGTGTTTAAGGTTATATGTAGGATCCTGTGATAAGTCACGGGACTGAGATATTCCTAGACTATAACTACACCAAACTAAATTATACCAAATATTCTATATTATATGATTTTAATAATGTACACATATTTTTACCCTTTGACCATACTGTTGGATTAGGTGTCAGGGTATATTAACTGGTAACAGTCAGTAGAATTGGTGATTGGGTGCGTAAAGCTTAACCTGAGCTGTGTCATATTGAGACTCCGTATCTTGCTAGTAAGAAGGAAAGGTTCAATATTTATAAGCTCATCAAAGATTTTTATGTATGGACTTAACTTTGAGGCTTTCTTTGAGGCTGTCTTTGGGGCTGTTTTGAGGCTGTTTTGAGGCTGTTTTTGAGACTATCTTTGAAGTTAAAGTGTTGGAGGTGGTGCATATTTTCAAAATCTTCTAGAATTGACTGTTGTGTTTGAAATTCTGAACAACCAGGTTTAAGGAAGGTGTTGACCAAAAATTTTAAGTATTAATGAATTTCTTACTTTTTATATTTGTTTCTTTTTTTTTTCTTTTTTTTTTTTTTTTTTTTTTTTTTTCTTTTTTTTTTTTTGTTTATTAAAGATTGTTTTTCTTGTAGGATTTTCCACATTTGACGGAGCAATCAGGTCCAGATGAATTGCCATTGCGACTGAGACATGGTAAGGTTTTCAAATATTTCAGTGCACTCTTGGGTGGATCGCTCTTTTAGTGTTGCACTCAGTTTCGCACCTTTTGCATCCATTTTGTTAGTTCCACCAATTGTACACCACAATCAGAAACAGTAAAGACTCTTCAAAAGACCTTAAGACCTTAAGATATTAAGACCTTAAAAACTTAAGACATTAAGACATTAAGACCTTAAGATATTAAGACCTTAAGACATTAAGACCTTAAAGACTTTTTGAGAGGCCTGAATTTGGAACCTTTTCATTGCGACCTCAAATAAAAATATACTGATTCATCAGTACTATAGCTAGTGGCTTGCTATCCCTCATGCTGCGCTTTCTTGACTTGTTGGGTCACACATACGAACCGGAAATCGATATTGTTTTGGTGACAGGCGGTGCCTCGGGCTTGGGGCGTGAAATTGTTCGCCAATTGGCTGTTTTGGGCGGAAAAGTCATTGTGTTGGATATACTCAAGGTGCCCCACAACAAACGGCTCAATGGGGTTTGCTATTACCAATGTGACATCACGCAATATACTTCTTTGGTCAAATGTCAGAAATACCTCGAGAGAAAGATTGGAAACCCCACAGTTCTCATTAATAATGCAGCCGTGGCTAAACCTGAGAGTATTTTGGATATACCCATAGACCAGCTCAACCGCACTCTAGCCATAAACTTGACCCTGTGTTTCTACACCACCAAGGTGTTTTTGCCAGCCATGCTTCGCCAGAAAAGAGGCTACATTGTCACAGTAAGCTCAGTCTTGGCATTTCTGTGTCCGGCCAATTTTGGGGCTTATGGTGCTGCCAAAAGCGGTCTTTTGGGCCTCCACGAATCCTTAACTTTTGAGCTTGCCATGTCTCTTACAAATTCCGGAATCAAGACCTTATTGTTGTGTCCAGGACAACTTAAAACCGCGTTGTTTCAGGAAATCGAAAACCCTCTGCCGATTTTGGCTCCACTGCTCGAACCCGAGTTTGTAGCTCGCTTATTGATTGCTGCTCTAAGAACCGGAAGAAGGGGAGACATAAAATTGCCGTTTTATGGCGAGCTTTTACCTCTTTTGAGACTCTTGCCTTGGCCAGTGGTGAAAGCCGCCCGTCAATACGCTGGCATAGACCTGCACATGTTACAAACACAACCGAATAATTAGTCAAACTCATTTCAAATTATAGGCTGTTAATGTTACATTACCAAGGGTAGACAAAAACCCAAAGACTATTTCGCTTTTAGATTTTTGAGAGTCGTGTCGAGAGTCCAACTTTCAGTGTCATACGCTGTGCTTCTTGACACTTCAAACTCAAGGTCTGTAAGGTACAATGCCGAGAATTCTTCCTTTAGAGCTTCCATTCGGGTATAGAGCTGTTCTGTATGCTTGTAGCCAAAAAAAGAAAGCACCTGGGAACTGGGCACGTGTACCGAGAGCGAGTTATGCGGCCCCAAATTCTTGTCGGGGGAATCCACCAAGATGATGTCGAAAGACCTCATTTTGGGATCGCTAAGTACAACCTCGCCATTGACTTCCATATACAGCTTGGTGCACACTAGACACAAGTCATGGGGCACTGTGCCCACAATTTGTGCCTGTACCTTGTAATGATCATTTTCCACGTCCTTTTTGTTTAGGTGAGAAAGCAGGACTTTGCTTCCGGAAGACTGTCCTTGTATGGTCATGGACACACGCGGCAGTTCGAAGTCTAATTGGCTTTCCTGGGTGGAAAATACAGGTGATCTGCGTAGAAACTGCGTTTCGGGGTCGATTGTTTGAGGAACTTGAGTAAGGAGGTCTTGTGAATGCGATGAGTGTTCATTTTGGCTGGGAAAAAAGATCTGCGTTTCAAGAACTTGTCTATCGGGAAGATAGAACTGGGACAGAGAGTGTTCATTAGCACCCGATGTCTGTTTGGCACAGTCACTCGCTCTTGAGTCGATTTTAGACGAGTCTGAAACTCCAGAGTCAACTTTGGATGAATCCACAATACGAGAGTCGATTTTTGAAGAGTTGCCAATTCGAGAGTCGTCTTTAGAAGAATCAGTCTCCAAAGAAGCAACTTTGGAAGAGTTAGTTTCCAAAGAAATAAATCCAGGTACTTCTTGTCCCCCAGTAGTCTGAGTTTGACCCCCCTGGAGCTCTTGCAGAGGCGCTAGTGCCGCCGAAAAGAACGCATACAGTTGAGAAGGCTCTTTTCCGGTCTCCGACTTAATTTCCGGCTCAATTTTCACCTGTGACGAGTCTTGCGATGAGTAGCTTGTAGAATCCAACGGAGGAGGTGATAAAAGAAAGTCATATTGATCAACACGCAACGCAGGCTTAATCATTTTCACCAAAAGGTCCTTATCGAGCACTAGATGGCCCACAAGGCCGCGGAAACGAGACCACAATTCTTCAAACTGCACGCAAGCACTCACAAGATCTATACTGGTGACCAAAGGGGCTCTTCCTACGGCTAAGCGGACTCGGAGCCGGACGAAGCAGTATTTATGGAACAACTCAATGAACGACGATTTCTCGCGATCCACGTCCAGGCCATCAAAGAGAGCAGCGCCTGTTCGAGTGAAGTACTTGGTAGCGAAATCCAGTAACTTGTCAGCGTACAAGAGAAGCAGTTTCTTGTGTTCAGGGGGGATTTCAGGCCGGTTTTCATGGATATCGTAAGACTCACTCCCATTCAAGTCCGACACCACAAGATCCGCCGGCAGCAAAGTATTGACGCGTAACGAGAGAAGCTGCCCAGTCACAACGACATTTTTGGCATAGTCTTTGGTGTTGAAGAGGTGCTGGAAGGTGAAGCCCATGCCGTTGAGATGGAGTGCGGCCGGGTGCAAATCGCGATTATCCTTCTTACGATTTTTGATCTTCTTTCGCATATACTGAAACGGTAATATCATTGGTTCCAAATGACATCCTATAGTTGTGGAACTTCAGTGGTCATCTCAGGCACTTCTACCTGTATCTTTTTGTAGCCTATATTAAGAAACGCCTGAACACTCAGTTTGCAAAGTGAAGTGATTCCATAGTCTCTCCTAAAACCAATCTCGTCTCTTATTCTATTCCTTGTCTCTTGCTACCAGCATCTTTTTTTCCGCGAGGCGTTCACCACCTTTAGGCGGCTCCTGCATGTCATAAACCAATGAATGGTTTATTTTCCCTGCTTATATGCAGTGACGTGGATATTTACTGCATGTTCGTGTTCCAATTATTATTGTTTACCTTATGACCTATTCGGGGTGTTTTCCTAAGCTAATAATTACAAACTAAGCTAAAAATTTGTCTTGGTATATTCCCTATTCTAGAATTGCACTTGGGTGTGTATTATTGGAACATTCATTCAAATATATCCACTACTCTCAGGCCTACTTTGTATGTGCACTACTCTGTACGTAGTAAGGTCATACGCCCAAGTCATGTGCCCCTATACTCAAATTTTTCAACGTATCATGATTGTCAAATTTTTCAAGGTATCATGATTGTTCAATCTATTTGTATTAACGCTTTCTTTTTTTCTTTTTTTTCCGCCTAAAAGCGTACTTATCTCATTATGTCTTTTGAGCTTAGTCTTGCCTGTATCAAGCACATCCAAGCACTAAACGGACTAATGATACACCAGGTGGACGGAAGTATTGACAATTAAAAGCCAGTTATAGTCGTTCGAAACCGGTGAGAATACTTTCTGTTTAAATTTCACAAAAAAATTATGTTCACAACTGTTTAGTCTACTCTCTATCTTACTGTTTACTCGTCTGCTGCTTACTGTTTACGAAAACTTCCATATGCACCCCCTCATTTACCTACTGAAAAACAATGGAGATAATTGGCAAAAAAAAGAATTGAAATGTCCACATTTTGGGATTTTAGAGCGGAGTTAATGTCAGATATGAGTACCCTTATTCATAAAGTAGCCAAGTCGCGACACCAGCAATACTCATACATTTAGAATGCAAGTCTGCAAGTCTGCAAGTCTGCAAGTCTGCAAGTCTGCAAGTCTGCAAGTCTGCAAGTCTGAAAGTCTGTTAACAGAGGCACTATATATTGATCAAAATATATTTGAATAAGCTCATAATAATTGATAATACTAAAAAGAGTACTGGTCTACTATTCAGATTCTTGATATACCTTGAAACACTAGTATAACCCAAACTGGAGTAGTGCCAATGTAAGCAAGTAGTCTGCGCTATTCTTCCTATTTCAAATAATACTTCATCTAGGTTGTAAGAACTAAAGTACGAAACTTTTAGGGAATTGAATAGGAGTAAATTGGTATAGAATACTATAGTGCAGTGTTTTTCAAAACTATTCAACCAGCGCAGCAAAATGTTTCGAACCAAGAAGACAGTGTTTTTCAAAACTATTCAAACCAGCGTGACAAAACGATTCAAACCAAGAAGACAAAATGTTTCGAACCCCCTCGCACAGTCTTTCAAACCAAATGGACAAGTTGTTGTATACAGGATAATAAGGAAACCAGTTTAGTTCCGTCCGTTTTTCACCCTTGATTGGTACTTGACCCTTGATTGGTACTGCAAAACTCCCAAATGTAGTACATATGAGGCAATCGTCCAGATTTAAGGTTTCAGAATATTGAATTCTAATGAAAGTTGGTGTGAAACATTATGCCATTTGGCTTGAACCATTCTGTCTTCTTGGTTCGAAACATTTTGTCATGCTGGTTTGAATAGTTTTGTCACGCTGGTTTGAATACTTTTGCCGCGCTGGTTTGAATATTTTTGAAAAACACTGTAGTACAGTGTTATGATTCGTGCCCCTTCGCACAGTCTTTCAAACCAAATGGCGTAATGTTTCACACCAACTTTTATTAGAATTCAATATTCTGAAATCTTAAATCTGGAGGTTTGACTCATATGGTATTACATTTGGGACAAAAGTCTTAAAGTACCAATCAAGGGTGAAAAACGGACGGAACTGAACTGAACTGAACTGGTTTCCTTGTTATCCTGTATATAACAACTTGTCCATTTGGTTTGAAAGACTATGCTAAGGAGTACGAAACTTTTTCAATTATTGGTATGTTTAATTTTGTTAGTGTGGTTTGAATCGTTTTGTCGCACTGGTTCGAAACATTTTGTCGCGGTGGTTTGAATAGTTTTGAAAAACTGTATATAGAAGCAAGTTACGGTTCTAGAAAGCTAGACCAAAAATATATAACTTGTAGAATCTAAATATCTAGAGGCCAAATTCATATTCGATTCGACCTCTCTATTCAGTTTGTTTCACTCTGTCATATTCTAATTGATCCTTAATTTTTCGGAATTACTTAGTTGCTCCATAGTCTCAGGAAACGCATATTCTCCCAAAAACCTATGTTCTAGTATGTGGTTACGAAAGTGCACATTTGCAATCACATCACATTTACACCGTCATTAAATATACTTTAAGTCAATAGTTTACACTAATTTCCGAATTATACACTCTGTGCTGTCTACTGCATATATGTCGACTATCATTGTAACCATTGGTCTAGGACCGGTAATCGGCATTGATAGAGACGTAGTCATAGGATAAGTCACAAGTCCAAAACGAGGCCTCAGCATCACCAGAAGTACCCAAGTCAATTTCCACATTTAAATCCTCGAGCTTAAGAATCTCCAGCGCACGTGACTCGTCCACGTCTTGTGGTTCCCCATTGGTCAAGAGCTGAAGTGGTTCTGTTCCGTCTGCAGGCACAAACGACACGTTAGTTTTTGCAGTATTGACAGAGTCGGCGCCTACATTAGCGTAGCCAACTGCACACAAAATCCGGCCCCAGTTAGCGTCGTTTCCAAACATGGCAGTTTTGAACAATGACGAATTAGCCACACTCAGAGCCACGGTCTTGGCATCTTGATAAGAAAGAGCATTTTTAACTCTAATCCGAATAAATTTGGTAGCACCTTCACCATCACGAACCACGAGTTGGGCCAATTGCTGGGCGAAAAGGGTGATTTCCGTCTGGAGGGTCTTGTATGCAGTACTCTCTGGTTGATCTTCAATAGTGTTTCCACCTGCAGCACCATTAGCAATTGCCACGATAGTATCATTCGTCAGCATATCTCCATCCACGGAAATGGAGTTGAAGGAGCGGTCAACTGCATGTGAAAGAAGCAGTTTAAGAGCAGCACTAGATACAGGAGCATCAGTAGCAAAGAAACCCAAAAGTGTGGCCATATTGGGGCAGATCATTCCTGCACCCTTTGAAAGACCAGCCAAACGGTACGTATGTCCATTGATTTCAAACTCTTTGCTGACCAATTTGGGAAAAGTATCGGTGGTAGTGATGGCTTGTGCGCAGGACAACCAGTGCAGATGAGAAGAACCCAAATTCAGCAGTGCCAAGCGAGGAATTCCCTCCAAAATCAGCTGAATAGGTAATGGATTGCCGATAACTCCGGTGGACATAACTAGAGTCGAATCTGGCTTATTTTGAAGTGTTTCATCTGTTACCTTCACCATATTCTGTGCGTCGCGCATACCTTGAGAACCAGTGACGGCGTTAGCATTACCGGAATTAATAATGAGGGACTGAATATTGGAGTTTTTTTCAAGTATTTTGGCCGAAACCTGCACGGGAGCTGCCTTGAATTTGTTCTGGGTGAAAACAGCAGCAGCTACTGCTTCATTTGGAGAGGTATTGTGGAGAAGAGCCAAATCCAAGGCCAGGGTGTTTTTCTTGACTCCTGCATGGATGCCTCCCACAGCAAAGCCTTTAGGATAAACTCCCGTCTTTGGCACAAACCGTTCTGCTTTGTTAAGTAGTCTGGTATACGTTTTCATGGTGGAAGAAGTAGTAATAGCAGTCACATGATGCGATAACTTACCGCGCTTAGGTGAGTCACGATGTATACAGGTGGGGCTGTTATATACACACTCTTTCCCAATATTATTCTCTACACTGTTAGACTTTGCCATTCCTACTTCCATGATTAGAAACGTCTATGTGGTTGTTCTCCAATAATCCCAAAAGCTTTGGAACTGTGTAGCACTCATTGTTAAATCTTAGGTTCATAATTGTGCTACTAATGTGTACTAGGAATTCCGTCTTGTGGTCACGGTCACTAGTGATACCGTTCTTGGTTGAGCGAGATCCCCTCTGTATATACTTGGGATTCCTTGGACTTTTTGCTCCTGAACTGTACTTGTTTATCTTTTGTCTGAAGTCAAATCTGGCAGCTCCTGAAGCCAGGACCCAGTTATAATACTAGTCTGCACCCATACATTCCTCGGAACCTTATGAGGCTTGTCCAATTCCGCTGTACTGCATGTAAAATCTTATCAACAAACACGGGTCGGCACATCTTATATTTTCACCATACATTACACTACTTTATAGAGTACTATACATAATACACTGCTAAGTGACTTAATTAATCGCAAGCAAATAATCGAAGGATTTGCTGAATGACTTAAAAAAAAAAAAGGTTGTAGAGATTATCAATCCTAGTCCATGTGAAACTTCAGTACCTCTCGTAATCTACAATATATATTATTGGCTGGTGTGTTTTCCGAGAGACATCTTGAGTTGCACTCCCTTAGTTGATATATCCATTGAATTTTCTTATTAAGGAAGCTGAAGTTTATTTTAGAGTAAGCTTTCATCATTGCTGCACCAGTAAGCGTGAGGAAATAGCAAGGTTAAAATGAATAGCGGTGAGTGAAGATATACAAGGATATTTCATAGGTTGATCATGACAAAGAGTACGGAGAAAATGGATATTGTACAAAGAATGGGGATCTAAGAGTTTTGTAGAACCCTATTATCTGTTATTAGCTGAAAACAAGACTTTCTTCGTGTAGGGAAAGTCAATTTAGAATTCTGCTGGTCTGTATACTATAATGATCGATAACTCTCATTGGAAGACTTTATATTTTTTAGGTGCTGGAAAATTCTAAAAATTTCCATATCATATGCTAAGAAGGAATATTGTTATATTCTTTATAACGTGTGTTGTCCTAAACTTGTATTCGTTGAATGGTTCCTCAATGAGAGGAACCGAAGCGGTTTATATAACTTTGAGAAAAACGTGGCACCGAAAAATTCTCCACCAGAACAATAGTAAGGATTGTTCCAGAATATCGAAAGGACCATCGTTGTATGAAGTACTATGATGGTCGTGACATGGCGTTTGCAATGGCCATGGTAACAATCGGACTGAGAGGCTTCATAATACCTTCATAAGCAGGGCACTGTCTATGGCGGATCTAACAATATCCATAAACAAAGGTTTATGTAAAAACAAAGGTATATCTATAAACAAAGGTATATCAATAAACAAAGGTATATCAATAAACAAAGGTATATCAATAAACAAAGGTATATCAATAAACAAAGGTATATCAATAAACAAAGGTATATCTATAAACAAAGTGTTAGACATGGAATTGACTCAACTGAGTGCAGGATTCCAATGGAGTCTAGAACATGAAGATCTACGCTGCATGAAGATCTACGCAGCATGAAACAGGATCTACGAATGCAAGAGTCTAGACTTATCATCCCTCCAGATATATAATGGGAGCAAGAGCTCAGCATTGAGAAGGAAGGACTCCGTTACTTAATCTTAGATAGTTATAATCTAATATAGATATCATCAATTAACTAAGAACATTCATAACACTGTTCGGGTGAGTTCCTACTAATAGTAGCCGTTCAGAATACGCCGTCGTCGGTAGGTCATCGTTCCTGGAAAGATCCGTTTTATTCAGAAGCTAGTTAGAAGCTTGTAATCAATGCAGATACAGGCTAACGCCTCAAGTCGCATAATAATTCTAACACAAAGGTATATCTATAAACAAAGGTTTATGTATAAACAAAGGTATATCTATAAACAAAGGTTTATGTATAAACAAAGGTTTATGTATAAACAAAGGTTTATGTATAAACAAAGGTATATCTATAAATGAAGGTATATGTTATGTTCTTTGTAACATATGTTTTCCTAAACTTGTATTCGTTGATGATTCCTCGATGAGAGGAACCGAAGCGGTTTATATAACTTTGAGAGAAACGTGGCACCGAAAAACTCTCCACCAAAACAATGGAAGTATTGTTTCTGGAATATTCGAAAAGGGTCTCGAATTCACGAGTTGTCACAACGTTCAAATGCCGTGTCACGGCAATTGTAGTAGACACTACTAGAATCGGAAATCGTAGGCTCCATATTGTATCTATGAGTAGTTTTCTACCTCTTGTGGATCTAACAAATAAGGTCCTATATAGTACTACTTAATTAATGACCCATACCTGGGTAAAGCCTTTGACATTCTCGCGAAGGCCTTTTACCATATAAATAGGTTGGCACAAATACGAAACTACTAACTTTTTAGGCTAGCAGTTTGAAATTCCCTTTGAGACTGCACTTTATTCGTTCTGTCCCTGTACTGATAGTAGCCTGTTGTTGTCTACTAAGATGAGTGTGACCAGTATTGTAATACACCTATGGGTGATGTTTTACTGAACTAGTTGCTAGACTCATTAGGGTGACACGAGGCCTGAATGATTTAATGCTACCTGGTTGATCTGGAGTATACATGGTCGTTTTAGATGTATAATCAAGCAATTATATGGTTGTTAGATGCTTGTTGAACGTTATATATTAAGTTATCTATTTTGTCCGTTGGTGGCTCCTTAGAAAGAGGATCCAGTGCGATTTATATAACAATTGAAAAAAAAAAAACGTATCATTGAAAAACTCTTCACCAGAACAATGGTGATGATTGTTCTGGCATCCTCGAAAACAGCCCATCATTGGCGATGGCCGAACACTGTGATACATCGTTTGCAATAGCTCTTGTTAGGATCGGGCAGAGAGACTTCATAATACCTTCATAGTTAGATCACTACCTGTGGTGGATCTGACAATGGTATGATAGTTTAGATATTAAAAAGCGAATAGACGAGATTTATGGGAGGAAAAACGAATATTGGTCTGCACCAGTATCAAAATGTTTCAAGTCTTTAAATACTTTAAAAATAAAACGTCCAGCTTAATAAATCAGCTGTTTCCTTAAATTTTTAAAGTTTTCTATGCTTAGCTTTGAGGTTTGACCGATGGTGCAGAAGACGCGTTGATATTCGGTAAGATGCAGCACCCCAACAGTCTAGCATAGAGAATGAAGAATTTCAAGCTATTGAAAAAAAATTATAGGTAGTTATAAACTTAATTAAATCAGTATAAATTTTGTGTCCTCAAGACTATAGCAGCTATGAACCTGTGCCCTTATATACAGTACTCTCATTATGGACAAATACTCTCCTTACTATGTACTGAACACTGTAATGACACCTATACTTTAAAAAGTTTGGCCTATCAAACGAGACAGCCTGATCTACTAGAATTATATTTCCTAAACACTTTCGCCTTATTTACTTTACTATGCACTTTTGAACGCTTATGTGCACTACCAATCCAATTTATGGCCTTTACACTTCTACCCTGCAGAAACCTCGAGTCTATATTAAAGTATAAAATCTATTTCGAGATACAGACTTAAAAACCTATAAAAACTAGTACAAAGACAAAATGTTTATATGCACTCCAATACACTATAATAGACTTTTGGAGACACTTAAATATACAAAATCATTAAACTTATATATTCAACATTAAACTCTATACATTTCAAACCCTTTAAAATATAGGTTGATCGACCCGGATTAATTTTATTCCTGCATATTAGTCACGAGTGGTGAAATAATACCCGAATTAAAACTTCCTATACTTTAACTAGAAGATTTTCTCATTGAATGATTCCAAAGGAATGTCAAGAGGAATTTTTTTAATTGTTAGAAAACCTTCATCTAAGATGGTATACTTTGTGTATCACGTGATGTCTTTATTTCTCTCACGTGCGCGCTCACATGACCCATTGCGAAAATCTAAACCACATCTTCACCAAGCTTCACCATCCAGCACCATGATCCAAAAGCTCACCAAAAAGCTCCAACGTACCAATAACAACGTTCTCAAGCAGAGCGTTCGTATGAACCTTATTGCTGGTGACAGCGAAACCGCTTTCAAATTTGGCCCTTCTATCAGCAAGCTAGAATTGGTGCTCTTGAGTAAAAACGTCTACAAGAGACTGGCTGGTTTGAAGCAGTTCTGGCAGTTCAACTTGCCCACATTGAAGTTCCACAACTCCGACTTGGATATGGTGGTCACGCGGATTAGGCCCCAGAAAAAGGCCGACTACGATAATGTGCCATGCACTATTCGGGTGCACCACACGTCGGGCGATGTGAAAACCTTGGAGTGTTCCAATAAGCACCACACCAAAATCCTTTCGGAGCTAGTGGGAATGACCTCTGCAAAGCTGATCCCTGAATCCGAAATTCCCCGCATCCATATCCCTATGGACCTGGCCTAGATCCTGTAAATAGTGTTTAATATCAATCACATAATCATGTGATATACCAATAGAATAATTGATGGACCAATGTAGAAGAGATGCAGAGTATCAAGGTTTATGTGACTTTGGCTATACAAATTAGTCATGTTTGAATCTATTTTCAATCACCGCAACATGCTCAAACCTACCTTTACCTCTGGTTGAAAGTTTGCATCTTGATAAATTGAGCAGTGTCTGGAATTTCAAAGAGTGACACCAAAAAGAAAAGCAAAAAAGAAAAGAAGTGTTCAAAGTTGGTGTTTGCGATTGTAAAACAAGTGAATGTACTGCTGGACATTCACCCTCGTCAACCCCGAAAATTTGGGCAGACTTGAGGATGTGATCTGGTCCAATTCGTGTGGAACAGTAACGGGCTACAACTTCACCAGTTAGCGAAACGAATAGGAGAAAACGAGCATACTTTTATTAATCCCTTTTTCATACTAAGTCATACGCTATCGATTTTACTGCGTCGTGTTTCCCTGAGTCACCTTCACCTATCGTCATGGTATGTGACTCAATCGTGACTTCGGTAAATGCTTTTTTAAACATGACTAAGCTAATCTAACTGTATCATTCTTCGTGTTCAACTAAAATAATAAACCAATAGAAAAAAAAAATTAATGAGTATATCTGGAGGTTCATCAGTAGAAATCCCATCAATAATATTCTTTATCAGTACTCAATTAACAATGTTTATTTGTTGATGAATTCTTTAAAATCGACTAGAGTACCACATTAGTGTAGTAGTGTAGTATCTTCATAGAATATGGGTTGGTATTATAATGAGTTGGTCACATATATATATATATATATCAGTGTATTATCATTGAGTAGTAAAGTACAGTAAGATGTACGGATGTAGTCAATATTCTAGCCAAACTTCCAATCAATTCTTTGGGATGAATTTGGTGTATTATAGGAATTCTAAGATATCGGGAAATGGGGCATTGAAATCAAATCTTCGAATGTATGTTTTGCAATTATAAGAGGACTTTTGGTGAAAAATATAGGGTACTGGACTAGTCAAATGAAGCTTCAAACGTCCCTGATCTGATAAGTACAAAAGCAGCCTGTGTAATTTATCTGTAAGTTTAGGAAAGTAGCTGCCTCGTCTTTAGGAACTTGTCAAAATATTCTTTTCATATTAAGGAAAACATTTAGCCATAGTTTTTTTTTAAAAGAAATATAGCAAAACCAATATTTTATGTATTAATAATCAGATGCTAATGCATAGCTGTAGAGTAGTACTGGTACCAGTAAATAGTGGTACGGGTAAAACCGGTGGTAGCGTTTGGTGGTCGTAGTATTCGAGAAGCCTGGCCTGAGAAGGAGATTGTAGAGCAAATAATCTTACAATGAATGGCATACTAGCAAATCATATTAATGATTGTGATGATGTTTACCTATGAATAATTCACTTTCAATGAATTTTTACTAAATTCCGATTTTTTCTCCAAATTGGTGTATTATTTGCTCTACAATTAATTTCATAGGTAGTTGTTTGCATTACTAAGCACTATTTTGGTATCCGTGTGTTTACCGTATTGAGCCTCGCTATTAAGCTACTACAGCACTACCCAACAATACATTAACATTCTGTACAGTATTGAGCAAGTACCATACTGCCCTCTTATCATATTGTCAAATTATAATACCATACTAGTTATGCACTCCACTATACTACTATATCCTTACTGTTCTACGTGAAGTCTGAAGCACGTATGGTTAAGAAATCTGGCAACTTCAACCGAAACCTATCTAACCTTCACAAATGATCGAATCTGACCCGCTTCTTATGCTATGTATCACAATTTATTCATGTTGTAGTAGTAGTAGTAGATATATTATAGAGTGTTATTGTTAAAGTCGTGCGCAAACCATAGAGTAGCAGGGGTGGTTATGGAAGTAAGTTATAGGTATCAGTGATGTATAGTAGTAAGCTGGGATATCGTTATATATTTTTTGATAGGGTACTAGGAATTGCTTGCCAACATACTTCTAATGCACCATCACTTAAAACACTCTTTCTGACTTTGGTATATTGCACCCCTCCACTCCACAGGTCTGCGACCAGATGGTACATTAGACAATAACCTATGTTCCACTGAAATAAACATTCACAGGGATGAAAAATAGAGGGGTCTGGCCAATTGCTTTCCATTTCAAACAATGTTCGGTTATAGCATCTTCCACAATAACAACCCGCTTCCCCGCTTTTGGCTAAGCCTTTGTTTATCTCCTTGACGACTTAGCGTCATATTACGATGTTTAAACTTACAAGATATATGTTTATTCGTCATTTGACCCATGACTCCTTAATTATCCTTCTCTGTGGGTTTGTAGCCATAAATGTCCTGAACGATCAGTGAAGAACCAGGAAAAAAGCTGAGCAACCCTGAGCATTATTTGAAACTCAGGCATATTAAATTCAATCTATCCGTCAGCTAAACTTTGATATACATGCTTCTCGTGAATGTGACTACTTTACAAATTCCACCCAAAACATTTAATTATAGTCATTCCAGGCTAGATTAAAAATACATTGTTTTCCCTCAAAGCATCTCGGCTATATCGGTCGGATATATCGGTCGGATATATCGCTAAAGTAAATCGGCAATTAGGGCCATCTAGAATGTTACCCAGAAATATTAGCCAATACTTACCTGTCTTTTTCTGGCATTTGACCAATCCTTGTGCGGCTTAGCGAGCAGTGCCTATTCACGCAGGTTGAGTAAATAACAGGATTTGAGCCAAGAAAATATTTGCTCTTATGTAATCCTGAATTAGACCAATTGTGTAATGCCACATTATTGACTTACAATGGACCATGACATAAAGTTCTACTATTGTATAATTATATCACATGTATACAGAAGTCGCGAATGGTGGGTAAAAAACGACCAGCAGTCTTCCGGGAGTGTATGTAATAAAAATGGTGCATACATTTAAAGTAAAAAGTTAAGTAATAGGTAGGTTATCGAGAAGTATGAAGTGTAGACGAGTATTGTATGAAGATGATTATTGTATGAAGATGAGTAATGCATGAAGACGAGTATTGAGTATGAAATGGAGTATACTAGTCTAGTGGCTTCAGTACTGCGAAAGTATAGTTCTACTATAGAGGTAGTAGATAGTTTACTATGGTAATGTATGTCTATTTTCCAGTTTTCAAGTCACACCCATAAAACAAACACAAATGATATTTTTTTATACCCAAAAAACACGAAAAATCCAGTGGTTGTGAGCCCGTGTCTACCAGAGCCACTCGCAAGTCTCAACTACAGGATTACCAGTCCCTAATTCATACAGCAAACAATATAGACTAATTAGGCTTCACATACTACTAGTACACAAAATAGCAGGTCAAGGGTATTGATCAGATACATATGCAATACAAACAATATGTTTCATCAAACGTAGTAACATTTACAGACCCATAGAGAATAGGTTATAGCAAATACAGTAAAGACTAATGAAGGTAGTATAGAGTACAAGGTATAGAGTACAGGGTATAGAGTACAGGGTATAGAGTACAGGATATAGAGTACAGAGTGTAGCTATAGAGTAGAGCAGTATAGATTATACAATACAGAGTACAGAGTGTCTTACTGATGAAGTGGATAGAGTGTCTATAGACTAGAAGCAGTAGAGTATTTGCTGTCTTAGTCTGACTTGTGAGTCAGTAATCGTATAAATTCGGAAGGTGAAAAAAAGAAGAGTTCTGACTTATGAGACTAGTGTTCTGACTTATGAGACTAGTGTTCTGACTTATGAGACTAGTGTTCTGACTTATAGGACTAGTGTCCTGACTTATAGGACTGATGTTCTGACTTATAGGACTGGTGGTCTGATTGCAGGAATGTGGCTTCTAGATAAATGTGGACTATTGAGATGTTGGTATAGTATTCTTAATAGATATAAATTATCGATAAGATGAATGTTAGAGATGCACTTATAGATGTGACGAACTGTAATACTAAAGAAGCTATTATAAATATGCATTGTAGTCTAGTGGATCATATACCATGTCTATGTTGTTCTCCACAAACTCAATCTGCATCTAAAAATGCTTCTAGCCTCTAACAAGTTTCAAATCATGTCTGCATCTAAGACATGTGGATGTCGCCTATCTGTAGAATCAACTGTAAGTATATCTCTGCTCAAAGAGAAGATTTCTGCTAAGACGTAGCTTCTTAGTTTTCAAACCCAAGACTAACTTCCAACCTTCTTTCTTTGAACTGTTATTCCTGTGTCTGGAATAAATGATTCTAGCCTTATAGAAATCTTCCGCTCCTCTCTAGCCTCCCAAAACAGACTCGCTTTCTTGAATCAATTCCTCCGGTTCTGTCTTGTGGAATTCATGTCTTCAATTTCGGTTCTAGGACATTATATTACAAGCTCCTAAAATCTCATAGCTTCTAAACAGCTTTCTGAAGTCTCTCCCGCTCCTGAATATCTTCAAGCACCATGTCTCTGCTGCTTTAATGTCTTCAGGACCTTCAGAAATGACTTCAACTTGGAAGTAACCGCATCCTATACTCCCGTCTAGCTCCTGAGAAATTCCATGAGCTTATCTTTTCCTTTGAGCTCGATGAGCCTGTGGATCTCCTGGACTTGCTCGTCGGTAACTAGTGTCTCATTTGCTTCGTTTTCCTCGCCCCACGAAGTCTTGCCCGTCTCTGAACTTTCTGTAGAATCCTTCAAACCTTCATGTACTCCATTAGATTCTTTTTCTTTGGATTCTCCAGAATCGCTTTCTCTGGAATCAGAATCTCCCTTTTCTATGACTTTTTCTCCTCTCTCATGCATATCTAGAAGAACCTGGACCGCATCCCAATCCTGATCTCTATCCCTTTTCTTATGCTCTTCATAATATGCAATATCCTTTTTGATCCTTCCGTTGGCAGTATTGATGAAATCTAGCACTATGCTCTGTTCCGGCACACGGTATATGAATGGCTGGCCTTTGCCATTGGTCATAAGTAACACTCTGGCTAGCTTGGAAGAGCTTTTGGCCATAATTCGCTTGTCAATGGCATAGTTCTGCATATGCTCTGGCACTTTGTAATTCAGATCCACATCGTCATCGTCTTCCGATTCCACATGCGAGTAATTGCCATACTTATGCTCAAATTCGGCAGTGTGCCTACCCACATAGGCCATGGCTTGCTGATACTCCTGCAAGGTGACATCAGTGTCGTTATCCAAGTACGCCTGCTCCCTATGTTTAATGAGGAAGTTGTTGGCCTGCACAAACAGAAGGAAGTTATTTTGCACGGAAGCATCCAATACCAAAGCATCCTTAAAACTGCGCCGTTCAAGCCATTGGGCCGGAATTATCGACTCTACATGGTTCGGACACCGCCATTTTTGGCCCAACGTTTTGGCCAGGCACACGACCCCGGGAAGACAGTCCAAGTGCCACCACAAGGGGCAGAAGTCACATGACACCATGGTCCGTCGCTGCAAGCCCGACATTTTGCACTTATGACAGAGCCGAGGATTACCGTCGGGATCATAGAGGGCCTCTACATCCAACTCCTCGTCTTTGTTGTATCCGTTTAGCTGAGCGTTTTTCGGCACGGGCAATTCCGGTTTCATGGACCCGTCCGAGTATTGGAAGTCATCTCCCGTGCTCACATCCATAAAAGTGTTGTCTCTGAGCTTTTTGGGAAGGCGAAATTCGGTGGGGTTGCGTCCATGTATTGTTTCCAAAAGCCCTCCAAACATACCCAAGCTTTTGTACAGCTTCTTCGGAATCAAGTCGTGTTTGGCCAAGCACTCGGTGCAGTTCCAGTTTTCCTCGGGGATTTCCTGAAGCGGTGGGTTGCAGCACAAGAGATGGAACGACTTGGGGCACGAGTCACAGCAAATGAACACACCGGTGCCTCCACATGTGGAGCAGAAGTCGTCATTATTGTTATCATCGGTGGGTTCGGGGATTTCCGGGGACGTCCGGGTCATAAGTGTAGGAGGTCTCTTTGGCGAGGTGATTTTGAGCCGTTTGATGGAGCGGCCAGGGCTCGTATGATGGCTAAAGGTACTTAAAGGTGTGGCCGGAATGGCTATTACCTGCAGTCTAGCAGTGGAAAGTTTGCTTTGTTTGGGGACATGTTTTCGGAGTTCCGAGGGCTGAGACAAGGCCTCCAGCTTAAGCGTCTGTAGATGTTTAATATATTGCTTTTCCCGTTCAGCCTGGAGTATATCGTCGTGCTTGGCCAAAGCAGATGCAGGCTTCCGACCTCGCTTACCTTTTCCGGTAGCTACCGCAGCACGCTTGACTTTAGCCGGAGGTAACGACTCTAAAGTATGGCCTGAGATGCCTGGTTTGGGCACGGCCAACTGTGGCTCGACAAAGCTTTGAGGCTTAGAAAATTCGGACTTATCGCCCTTTTCAAATTTGAGGTTTGGGATCTTGCACGTAAGATTTGAGTCCTTCGAAAGATTCGGCCTCTTGGACGTGATAACGGGGCTGTTCTGTAGAGAAGGCAGCTTTGTCGCTAGCAAAGCAGCTTGAGATGTTTGCGGCACTTGTCCATTAGGGCTATTTTCAGGAAGAGCAGCCACAGATTCCTGGGCTTTACGGGCGGCCATTCGAGGCACTCTTCTGGGCTTGTCATCGAGATCCTCTAAAGGAGTAGGACCAAGAAGCGCAAGATTATTTCTGCGTCTCCGTTTGACGGTCTTCGGGGCTTTTTCAGGGGTTTCAGGGGTTTCAGGGGTTGCAGATTTGCTGAGTTTCAGGAGTTTGGGCAGTTTGGAAAGTTTAGGCAGTTTCAAGGGTTTGGGCGGTTTCAGTGTTTTGGACTGTTTCTCAAGGGTATCGGAATTTACCAGCAGGTCCAAGTTTTTCTCCATTGAAATGACCAGTGAGTTCATTTTTAGCAGCCCGCCGAGGATTTGTTTGGGCAAAGGAAGCTTCGAAAATGAGTTTGAAAGTCCAAAGCTAGATGGAGCCCGAGGAAAAGAATTAGTCTGCTTATAAAGAGCCTTGGGGTAGATCACGTGGAGGATATAAACCCAAAGTAAGGCCCAGTCTAGATAATCAAAGGATAAGAGCAAGGAAAGAGCTGTGTTTCAGCCTTGTTTCAGCGTGTTCTATGGTCCTGTAATGCAGACCTGGTCGGACCGTAGTAGCACAGTATTTTCACTTGAACGCGCGAAAAAGAGACCAGCAGTTTTACCAGATCCGGAGCGTATGGGGATAAAGAATACGACGCCAAACTAAACGGGCCAATATACTTGAGGAATTTTTCGAAATTGGAAGTTCAAAGTCAACAAGTTTCAAAGTCTCAAGGATTTAGCAAATCACGGAGTTTGAGTTCTTCACGAAAACGAAATTATGATTGGTTGAACAAAGAATTGTGGATTGATGTTTACTTTTATGTTTTGGAATTGAGTGGTGTATAAATTGGAATTTAAATTGTATGTTTTGAATTTAGAGGTGCTCTGAATTTAGAGTGCTTTGAAATTTATTTTTGTATTGTATTTGAATTTGGCTATACCGTGTAGCGTGCTTCGAGCGTGAATGTTGTGAATAAGATACCGTGGAAACGAAGTGGCGGGAAAATTTGGTGTCAAGTAATGGAAAAAAGCGGAAGCGGGCCGAAGTAATGGGATGCCCAAAATATATAAAGGGCGTAAGAAGTGAAAGTCGTACAGTGCGACTCATTAACTGCTGCTTAGTCGGGTGTAGTGTATAGGGTGAAAGTAAGCTTAAATGGTAGTATAGTCGTATAACTGGTAGTATGGTGTGACTAAGCCAGATGCTGTTTATGGGTAAGGTAGTGTAGTGGATTACGACTTCAATCTTGGTTTATGCTGAGTAACTTAACATTACTTCCATGTCTGACTTGCAGTTTTACAATCTAACATTTGCTCGGTTCTTTCTTTTTTTTTCTTTTTTTTTTTTTTTTTTTTTTTTTTTTTTTTTTTTTCATACAAGCTATCAATAGGCCATATCCCGACTAAACGGTTCATCACGTACCAGTTACTATGTAATAATTCATTAGAGTAGTAATCCATTAGGGTAATTATTCACTGTGGGTAACTAATGTCTCGGACCAGCTCAGCCCTTGTTTTACGAGCGACGCTTACAGGATTTGCTTTGCATGACAATATTTGCTTGGGTATGGAAGAGCCGATTTTGATCAACAAAGACGGGTCGCTATGAACTCGTACTGCCCAAATTAAATCTTCTAGGGTAACTTGGACAGTAGAATAGGGAGGTGTTAGGGTATCAGGGTGATACTGTAATAAAGTAGTAGTGTGATAGGATAATAGGGCTTTAGGATCTTAGGGCTTTAGGATCTTAGGGTTTTAGGATCTTAGGGTTTTAGGTAAAGGCAAGTAGTGTTAGTACAATCGAGAAGTTTATTGGAATCGGGTAACAGTGCAATAGTGTTGAGAATATTAGGGTAATAGTTTAGGAGTGTAATAGTTTAGGAGTGTAATGTGGTAGTAAGGGTGGTAGTAAAATACTGTAGTACAGTGAGAACAAGGAAAGGAGTAGTATACTACTAGTGTATGCCATTGTAGGGTATGGGGGGAAAAGGGTAGTAGCGTGGCATTATTTCACTCACTGTAACAGACTAGTGTAATAGGGTAGTAGAGTAATAAACAGGGGTTGTTGGACTGGTAGTGTTCAGGATATTAGGATCTTCGGGTATTCAGTAGTGGTAATGGAGTTGTAGTACAATGGGTTAGTGGATTAGGTGGTTGTGTCATAGGTACTGTGATTCTTTAGGTTGAAAAGAATGGTTCAATATTTACTTGCGTGATGTATTGTATACTCCACTCCACTCTTCTATATTCAAAATGAGTCTTCCAAGGCTACAGTCTATCTTAAACTACTCTATTACATACTACGTTGAGTTTTCGGCTACTGACGCTTGTACTTTAATTTACAGGTGATAACATATGGGTAAGTAAATATAGATGTTGAATCTTAGGTCGAACTAGTCTCATAGAGTAGGGAACTGTGTATAACTATAAGGAGTTGGTATTACGTAGTGGAGTAGGGGAGTGTAGGAGAGAAGGGGAAGGTGTAGGAAAGTAGGGGTGGGTGTAGGAGAGAAAGGGAGGGTGTAGTGAAGTAGGGGAGGGTGTAGTGGAGTAGAGGAGGGTGTAGGAGAGTAGAGTAGGGGAGGGAGTATGGGAGAGTGTAGTTTCACGTAGTGGTTGGGTGACGGAGTGTCTACATGATCATCACAGATGAAGTACTCTTATACATATTTCTTATTGAATCCATGGTCTCATTCTCATTACTTCGGTTCTACTACACCCAGTAAATACTCGTCTATCTGTACTAGCCTCAAATATTGCAAGGGTTTGATTAAAACCTTTTGTGAAAATCAGTTTAGTCTTGTAAATCCTGAGTTTAGATGTTGATTAGATTAAGTCTTTATAGAGTGGTTCAGTAGAGGTAGGTGGTCAGGTTTAAGTCATCAGTAATTGGGAGAATTTGATTGAGAATAGGGCTATGATGAAAACTAGATGTTGAGTAGAGCAACTGCAAAAATGATGTAGTGTGTAAGTAGTCCTTAGAGGATTATAAGTAGTGCTGGGTAAGTTACAGGTAGTATAAGTGATTTTGTTGGTGTAGTTCAACATGTCCAGTTACTTTAGATCTGAATCATATACGTCAGGCTGGAAACCCTTCTCTTTGAGCTCATTGGGTAGGTTTTGGACAAGTCAACAGTACATGTACTCCGTGCTCTCTGGTTTTTCAAGTAAGCATAGTTTGAGCTACTCTTACAGGTAGTGCTGGCTAACAAAATGTGGTAAATAAGACTCAACAATACTAAGGAGTCAGCTAATAATTCAGGCAACAATCTGAGCAAAACCTTTCCTGCCCCAGACACATGATCAGCACCCTTGACAGCAACACCCACATTAATCACTGCACCAATGATGGAGTGGGTAGTCGAAACAGGCATCCCCATTGCAGTTGCAATGGACAACCAGTTGGAAGAGGTCACTAAGCCCATAGCTATGACAAACATGAGCACCGTTGGGACCAGCTCAAAGTATTAGAGAAGAATAGTAAGAAATGGTATGATATTAGAGATGGAAGTATTGGCCTTAAGTAATAAACAAATCGATTCTGGAGGTACGAACAATATTAGGCCTATTAATGGGGCTCCAGAAATGGCTGGAGAAAGGAAGCTTTGACTATAGACTTGGATGGGGACAATGATAGGCTTGCGGTGCCGGTACAAACCAGAGAAGTCGTTCGCATCTGAGAGAGTCGGTTTTGTTGTTGATGACAGGGCAACTGTTGAACCTTTTCTTTGTATCAATAACATTGTCGTCACATTGGTATCAATGTAACAGTGGATGTTTCAAATTTATACACTTGGTTCAACTACATGAAAAAGGGACCAACAGTGGTCTTTTTGTATTTGGTCACTTTAGCTGTGTCTTCATCATCTCTTCTGAAACAAAAAAAAAAAAAAGAGAGAGAGAAAGACTTGAGAGCAGAGGTATTAGCTATACCATCTTGTTTTTTTCGACAGTGGTCAGAGCCAGTAGACAAACTGCTGTATCGGGAGTTCAAGTTGAGACAAAACTGTGTCATCGCAACTAATGATACATGTACTTAAAAAGCTAGGCCAAGTTCAGACTACGGAAAAACACAAGTCTGCAAAAGTTTTTCAAATTATAGAGGGCTTTCATACAGTATAGGTGTGATTATTAGTGACTCAATATGATTGACTATGCACATACTATAGCAAAGTCACAGAATGGGACGTGGTCTTTAGCTGGTGTATACTAAGATTTCTCGAAAGCCATGCCAAATACTTAATATAAGGGTTGACATTCAAGAAGACATATAGTGAAAATCATTGTCAGAGTGATTACTAAAGTCATCGGTAGTTTGTTTATCACTGGGGTACGAAGTAGGGTAGGGTATTAGTGTAGGTAATATTGATAAAGCTAACAAATCCAAGACGACTATCATTTTAGAGTAGTCCAATATCTAATCTGAATTGTATTACTGGTCCTTAGGTACTATTCCTTAGTTTCTATGTTATTATGTATACACTATATACTATGATTTCCCTTGTAATACTTGTACTTACTATAGTGTATCATCAGTAACATAAGTTTGTTATACTTCAAGATTGACTTGTTAAATAGATACACTTATGCAGGCATTCGGTTCACATAACTAAACACTACTATGGCTATATAATACTAAAGCTATGCACGATACTAGAGACTACTAGAGTAGCTCATTTCAACATTACAGAAAATATGTCCCGAAGAAAGTTTATATAAGTATGATGAATAATTTGATCTCTTATTAGACTCACTATGAATTGCACAATACCCACAAAAGTATTCGAAAGTGCTTTGTTTGAACCTTTTGGGTTAGTGTGGTTGAGTTAGAGTGACAGTCCTGAGTATTAATATGGCCATTCAGAGACTATTACAAACTGATTCTAGAAGGGTTTCTGAGACTCTAAACTCCCAGATCTTATGAAATGCAACTTTTTTTGTTAAGTAGCTCAAATAAAGCTAATTTTTATCCCTTTGAGCAATCATTAACGATTACCTAATGCTATTATGTACTAAACGAAGGAACAAGAATCTGAAATGTAGTCTATAATGGTAAAATATATAGTAATATAGTGTATATTGTACTATGAGAACATAATTAAACTAGTACATTAATCTGATAAGGTCTGAAAATATTTAGTAGATGTGGTTTAAGGGACGTCCAAATTGCAATATTGACAGAATAGCTTCTTTAGTGACTTCGCACTACCACGATTTACCTATCATAAATATTCTACACCATAAGTTATCTAAAGTGTATTATCTATTAATAAAACTAGTCTCTATTAAGTATAATAGAATTTCGAAATAGTTAGACTGTCAGGACTATCTCATGTGGTTCAAATGCCAAGTCACATGACTCAATATTTAAGTCACGTGCCTCAATATCTTAGTCACATGTATCTAGAAATTTCAAGCCTTTAAACTGTCTTGTTTAAGCAATAACACATGCTGGAGACCATCCGTACTTGGTCTTGAGGGTCCAGAAGTTGTCCTTTGGAGCAGCGGTAGATTTCTTGGAGGTTTGTTGAGGAGCAGCCATTTTGATTGATTGTAAAGTGATGATGAGAGAAAAAAAATTGGGGACTTGAACCGTCTTAAATATTTTTTCATTTCGTCTTTAGATGTTCCTCGATGCAAGTCATCCCGCCATGCCTGCAAAGATGTTTTTCACCACTGCGTGTGGAGTTTTAGACACTTGCCTATTTGGGCGAGCACAATGGCTCGAGCCAGAACCAAGGTGGGGGATTATGCAATGCATTACAGATAGCATCTTAAGATAACGCCTCAAAGACGCCTATTCTTTATTTATTTTTTTTTTTTTTTGAGTCGTAAACATTAGGACTTTGACGCAAGAATCATTTCAACTCCATATTCAATCCAACTTGAGCCATGGTTCATGACCATGATTTATAAAATTGATCCACAACCAAGCCAATATTTGATGAATATTACTTTGATCTGAATTAAATCTACTCAAAATTTCATCAAATTGACTTGACCCAATAAATCTTGATGCAATTCAATATTACCACTTGGGTCTGTATACAAGGTGCAGCTTGAGATGGGGGATTCGTTTCACATGTGTCTATGTAAAATGTGTTACTCTTGATAATATGTTTCAGGAGATACGATACAGTAACGACAGTCACTCAAGTGTCACCATCTTACAGTGTCACCATCTTACAGTGTCACCATCTTAGAGTGCGGTACTCTGATACCGTAAACACGCAATATACAAGAATTTCAAATGTCAACAAAATCAAAGGTAATAAAAATTTTCAAATCAGATGTAGACAAATGAATTATTCTTGGTATTAGAAATACCTTATAAATCAAAAAAAAATATTCGACTCAGCTCTTATGTCACCATCCATTTATTTTGGGAAGTGTTTGTGGCACATTGCAGTCGTTTAAGACAATGTGTATTTTTGAAAGAATTTTCTTTTAGGTGGTGGAATAAATTTTTGTACGACTCTTTTGGTCTTGGCTTTAACTTATAGACGGGGAAAATGTTTCTTCAATAATATGGAATCCTTCTCAATCAAAGGTACAATCCAGAGGAGGGGTCTGTTAGAGAATTTTAAGGAAAATTCTGTGTATACTAAAGATGTGCAGAGCTCAACAATGATGGTATGTGTGTCTATGATATTCAGAGTTAGTAGTCAGGATAATTAGTTCATTAATTATTATCCTCCAAAGAACGTCCCAGGCATTGACTCCAGTCGCATGTAGAAATGCACGAAAGCGCTATACGGATTGCGGAACGCCGGAAAAACCTGGTACAATCACATTATGAACACGTTTCAAAACATGGGGTTCGAAAGTACGATACTAGTGCCAACATTTTTCACGAAGAAAACCGCGGTCGGCCGAGAAATAGGAATTGGACTATACGTGGATGACATTCTAGTTGCTGCGGAGACACAAGACGATTACCTTGAAGTACTCAGACAACTCAACGACGTGTGGAAAGTAAAGACCAAAGATCTCGGGGAGGTAAAGGAATTCTGTGGGATGGAATTCACGAAAACCAAAGGTGGGTATATGATCCACCAAAGCAAGTATAGAGATGAGTTGTTGAAGAGATACAGTCATCTAGTACCCAAGGATTCGATGAAAGTCCCAATTGCGGACTACACACGCGATAAGACCGATGAGAAACTAGAAGCCTCTGATATACGATTATACCAAGAGCTACTCGGGTCACTTAACTGGTTAGCAACTCTCACTATGCTAGATATCGCCTACAGTGTCAGCAAGCTAGCGTCACACACGAGTGAGGCCACCCAACGAGATCTCAAGCACTTGAAGAAACTTCTTGCCTATCTTCGTGACCACAAGAGTGCGTTACTGTAGATGATTATGTGTATACAAAGTATAGAGTCTTTTTTAATACCCGTCTTCTCTATTGGTAGTTCTCTGTGCAAAAGTGAGATACTTCTGGTTCACAGTTTTACTGGTAAACTGTCGAAAAAAACCGAAACTGGATGAGGTTAACCCGGGTTTTCCAAATTGCCTCACAATAAAAATTTTATTAATCATAGTTTCCGGATATTTGCCTCATTGCAAACTTCATTTTAACCCACAAAATTCAGATATGACTTGCTTTGCATTGGCCAAAAACCACTGGGGGTATCCCGGTGTACGGATCTTTTTTGCAGCCGCAGCCCATTTCTGAGGATCTCAACTAGAAAAACTAGTCTTTCGTAAAGACCAATTAAGTTCATGTAGCAAGATTTCGGGAGATTAGAAAGAGCTTTAATTAATTGTACATATTGGAAATAGAACTAATATGGGGTGTACGGGTTTCCCCATTCACAATGCCTATTCTTTCATCCATCCCCCATCCACGGTTTCCAACGTACCTCCATAAATTCACCCCAAAAACATAAAATACCTCTCTGAATCTCATAAAATCTCCATGTCTTTCTCTATCCATTTATTTCCTCTTCTGGGCTTCAAGGCTGAAGTGGTTCGCGCACGTCCCCGTGCGCAGTGCACAACACAGCGTTTTAACACTAATCTGTACCTTTCCAACCGTCCAACTCCATCAATTCTTCCTCGGTCGATCCATTGTCAAATGTCTACACATCGAGTTCGAGAATCGGGTTTGGGCTCGCCGCCGCCTTCTGTGCACTCCACCTACGCCATAGACCCCATCATGTTCATGATCAATGAATGTATGGTGATTTCGTCGGCCATGCGCAAAAACAGCCGGTGGGGCCAAGGGGGAGTAGCGGCGATTATTGGGCTGAGCGACATATTTGGTGAGGACGATTCATTTTTCCTGAATTTGGGGCTTTCAGCGCTGATGTCGCTGCCTCGTCAATCGCCACTTTCCTCCTCGGCCCAATCGAACCCGCTACATTCTAGTTTCTTGCAGTTGCGGTCGATTTTGTCGGAGACTTCCGATATCAATAGCGTTGACACCTTGACGCTTTTGCAGCCGTTCTTGTTGACCATCGAGAGCAGTTCTACTCTGGGAAGTGTGACTGCTTTGGCTCTCAACACCATCCTGAAACTCCTTCAATATGAGATCATTTCGTTTCGCTCCAAGATCTTGCCCAATGCGCTTATACAGTTGACGACCTCGTTAACGCACTGCCGCTTTGAGGCTTCCGACCAAAACACTGATGATGCTGTGTTGCTTAAGGTTTTAAGGCTCTTGGAGACTATTGTAGTGAGCCCGCTCTCGGCATTGTTGCCCAATGCGGTCATCTCCGAAGTCATCCACACCTGCTTGTCTTTGGCCTGCAACAAGAGACGCAGTGAAGTGCTTAGAAGGGCAGCTGAGATGGCCATGGTCTCTATGACCGTCAAGATCTTTCTGCGTGTCAAAGAGCTTGAACCGGAATCTTCTACTGGTGACGATATGCCCGCATATACTGAGCTCCATCCCGATGTGATGGGTGACGAAATCCTGGGAAATGACTCGCCGTCACGTGACATCGAGGCTGGCAACAGAGCTCTACTTGCACTGTCCACCATCGACATCAACCCTGCTTCTCCTCGCAAGCCGGAATCGTCGGACTCGCCGGACCAGTTTGATATCCAGTGCATCAACGAGTTCTTGGGCCTCCTAATATCTATGTGCAGTCCCTCAAACCAGTATCAGCACATGGAATCTACACGTGTTTTTGCCTTGTCATTGATCAATACTGCGGTGGAAGTTGCGGGAGATACAATTCCAGAGCATCCCTCATTGATGGCTTTGCTTGCCGATCCTGTTTCCAAGGATGTGCTACAAATCATTTCCTCCACGGAATCCTACGCTTTGCTTCAAGCGTCTCTTCGTTTGTTTTGTACCATGGCGGTGATTTTGAACTCACATCTCAAACTGCAGCTTGAGTTGACGTTCCAGCTCTTGTTCAAGTCCATTTTGCCATCCATAGATACCTCTTTGAAGGGAAATGCCGCCTTGAAAGGAAGCAACAATGCAGGAACCCGGTCTCCTGCATCCAAGGAGCTTATTGTGGAATCCATTTCTTTCTTGTGGACCCGTTCGCCGCTGTTTTTTGTCAACTTGTTCAAGGACTTTGATTGTGACTTCGAAAAGTCGGACTTGGCCACTTCTTTCGTGGCTTTCTTATGTGAACTTTCCTTGCCTGACGCAGCGCTTGTTACCACAGATAATGTGCCTCCAATTTGCTTAGAAGGTGTGCTTTCATTCGTTTCAGGCGTGAATGAAAGGACTAAAAACTACAACTCATCTGCAAAGGTTCACTCTTTGATTGCAAACAAAGTGCAAAAAAACTCATTCATCAAGTGCACGGAGATTTTCAATGAGAACCCCAAAAAAGGTCTTACAGCCTTGTGTGAACAGAACTTCATCAAGGACCCTTCAGATGCCGCAGAGGTGGCCAAGTTTTTCTTTCAGAAATCCATTCGCTTGAACAAGAAAGTCTTGGGAGAGTTTCTCGCCAAACCAGCCAATGTCAGCATCCTCAAGGAGTTTCTTTCTCTCTTTGATTTTGGTGGTTTAAGAGTGGATGAGGGTTTGAGAATGATTCTCAAGTCGTTCAGACTTCCAGGAGAATCTCAACAGATTGAGCGTATTGTGGAGCTTTTTGCTGAGTCGTACGTTTCTTCTCAAACTAAAGAGAATAATGTGGTGCCGGAAGATGTTGAAGATAAGGAGCCTGTGTTACCGGATCGCGACGCGGTCTTTATCTTGTCATATTCCATCATTATGCTCAATACCGATTTGCACAATCCTCAGGTGAAGAAGTCGATGGAATTCGAGGCTTACAGAAGAAACTTAAAGGGAGTATACAACGGAAAAGATTTCCCAGAATGGTACATGGCAGGAATCTACAACTCCATCCGGGACAGGGAGATCATCATGCCCGAGGAACACCACGGAACAGAGAAGTGGTTCGATGATGTTTGGCACAATCTCATCTCTTCGCAGACCAAATACGTGACAGACCATAAAACTACCGGGGATACCTTTGACCAAGCTACGTTATGTCAATTTGACAAGCTTTTGTTCGAGTCTGTGGTAGACCAGGTGTTGGGCACTTTGATGCAGGTTTTCAATGAAGCCTCTGATGATAACATCATTACCAAATTGATGTCTTCCATCGATAAGTGTGCCAATATCTGCATTGTCTACAAACTTGACGGAGCAGTGACCAAGTTGATTGGCAAATTGGCCGAGTTGTCGACACTTTTGGACCAGAACTCGTTACATATCTTGGAAGACGAGCATTTGAGACCGGAAATTCCCATCACGCAGATGCGCATCGAGAAGTCTCAGGATCCAATCACGGTCAGTGAAATGTCTGTGCATTACGGAAGAGATTTCAAGGCGCAATTATCTACGGTGGTACTTTTCCGGTTGATCAAGAGACCGGCTTGTCTGGTAACGGAATCGTGGGATGTGGTTTTGAAGATTATCTTCAATTTGTTTGAAAATTGCTTGATTGATCCAAACCTATTCAGCGAGTTCCAGAAGAAGCTCAAGCTTGCCTCCCTTGGAAATGTTAAGCCTACATTTGTAATTCTGGCCATTAAGCCACTCAAGGAGAGCGGTATTCTTTCAACTTTCTCGTCCTTTTTGAAGAGCTACTCCGATGAGCCTACTCCACCAACAGACCAGGAAGTGGAGTCCACAATCTCAACTTTGGAATGCATCAAATCAGTCAATATTGCAGGTGTGTTTGACATTGTTTCCAAGGCAGATAAACTGCAGATGACTCTTTTCGTGGAACTTCTTTTGCGGAACCTTCCGGAGTTCTCTGCAGACACCAAGCGGTTCTATGAAACCAAGGTGATGTTTATTTTTGAAACGGTGGTGTGCTTTACGTTGATCATTGATCAAAACAACGTGACCAGAAATGTTTTGGTCAAGTTGTCAGAATATTTGCGGTCTCTGCACACGTCCAAAAAGGGCTACATTCGCTTGCTCACGTATTATTATCTCTTGGTGAGACGGAGCACGCAACCTAATCAAGAGGCAGGGCAGGAGACTTATAAAGAGGCAATTCAAGAGACGTTTTTGAAACTTGTTTCTTTGGAAAGAGAGACTTTGATGAATCATGGTGCGTCGGTGATCCAGCCATTATTTTCCTTGGTGGATCACGACTCCCCATGTAAGGATTTGTTGACGAACGACGGATACTGGCAGGTGATGCGGGTTTTGGGGCTGATGGAGGAACATGCGAGCGAAATCTTGGGTTTTGCCGAGTCCATCATCACCACTACTTGCGAAGACATTACGGAGCAAAACTACGTGAGCTTTTTGGGGTTATTAGATGAGATCTCGTCACTTGGAGCATCCGGTGCAGCATATGAACAAGGCACAATTGAGTCCAATGAAGAGGCCAAGGCCAAGGCTGAGGCCATGGTGCAAATCTCCAAGAAAAGCATCAATTTGACGGGAGAATTGAGTGTGGAGCAGGGAAAACAGTCGTACCCTCTTGTACAGGCATTGGCTCACCAGTGCTTCAACCCTTGCAGAGATGTGCGTTCGACAGCAGTCCATGTGTTACAAAAAACCGTGCTCTCCAGCAAATTCAGTGAAAACTATACTGCAGACGGTGTGTTTACTTTTGGTTTATTTCCTTTATTGGCAGAGCTTGAAAAGGAAGAGGTCATTCGAACCGACTCGGTGGGATTTTCAGAAACACATCTTCAAGTCTTAAGTCTTGTGAGCAAGGCGGTGCTCCAGTTCCACACCAGCATCGAGTCCTTCTTGGACGTGTGGCTGAACACTATGCACCACTTTGTTGTGTTGAACACCAAGTCACCGGATATCAAAGAGCCCAGTTTGGAGGTGTTGAAGAATATGATTCTTGTGATGAGAGACGAGGAAATGTTTACACAGGAGTTTTGGAAGAGTACATGGGAGAAGCTTGGAAAGATTTTTCCAGATTTGGAGAAGGAGATTAGGGAACCAGAAGCCAGGGAAGTTAGAGTTCCGGAACCAGAAGTGAAGGAAGTGAAGGATCTGGAACCTGAAGTCAAAGAACTGAAAGATCTGGAACCTGAAGTCAAAGAACTGAAAGATCTGGAACCTGAAGTCAAAGAACTGAAAGATCTGGAACCTGAAGTCAAAGAACTGAAAGATCTGGAACCTGAAGTCAAAGAACTGAAAGATCTGGAACCTGAAGTCAAAGAACTGAAAGATCTGGAACCTGAAGTCAAAGAACTGAAAGATCTGGAACCTGAAGTCAAAGAACTGAAAGATCTGGAACCTGAAGTCAAAGAACTGAAAGATCTGGAACCTGAAGTCAAAGAACTGAAAGATCTGGAACCTGAAGTCAAAGAACTGAAAGATCTGGAACCTGAAGTCAAAGAACTGAAAGATCTGGAACCTGAAGTCAAAGAACTGAAAGATCTGGAACCTGAAGTCAAAGAACTGAAAGATCTGGAACCTGAAGTCAAAGAACTGAAAGATCTGGAACCTGAAGTCAAAGAACTGAAAGATCTGGAACCTGAAGTCAAAGAACTGAAAGATCTGGAACCTGAAGTCAAAGAACTGAAAGATCTGGAACCTGAAGTCAAAGAACTGAAAGATCTGGAACCTGAAGTCAAAGAACTGAAAGATCTGGAACCTGAAGTCAAAGAACTGAAAGATCTGGAACCTGAAGTCAAAGAACTGAAAGATCTGGAACCTGAAGTCAAAGAACTGAAAGATCTGGAACCTGAAGTCAAAGAACTGAAAGATCTGGAACCTGAAGTCAAAGAACTGAAAGATCTGGAACCAGAGATCAGAGGTCCGGAAGAGGGTGAGACGGCCACAGTTCTGGAAGAACCTAGCGAATCTTTACAAGAGACAGTCGAGCCAGTCAAAGACGAGGCGTGAGGGTTGAGACAATAACAGCAGTGTTTATACTACATAAAGTAACATAGCGGTCCTTTACACATGCATTAGCTGGAAACAGAGTTTGATACATAACAAAATAGAATTTGAAGATTAGATTAGTTGGGTGATGGCACATGTGACTTGCACGTGACCTTGACATGCTCACCTTGCTTCTCAGAACATCTCACCTCACCTTTACTCCCAAAATGGTATCCTACGCTGAAAGAGCACGTACTCATGCTTCGCCCGTGGCTGCTCGTCTTCTCAAGCTCATGGAGCAAAAACAGTCGAATTTGTGTGCCTCTGTGGACGTTAGCACCACCGCTGAGTTCCTTAGTCTCGTGGACCAGCTAGGCCCCTCCATCTGTCTTGTTAAAACCCACATCGATATCATCGACGACTTCCTGTATGAAGGTACCATCGAGCCATTGTTGGCACTTGCCAAGAAACACAAGTTTATGATTTTTGAAGACAGAAAGTTTGCTGATATTGGTAATACGGTGAAGAAGCAGTATGCAGGAGGTGTATATCAAATTGCCAAGTGGGCCGATATCACCAATGCTCATGGAGTCACTGGAGCCGGTATTGTGCAAGGTTTAAAGGAGGCAGCAGCAGAAACCACATCCGAACCACGTGGTCTTTTGATGTTGGCCGAGCTCTCCAGTAAAGGGTCTCTTGCATATGGCGAGTACACCAAGCAAACGGTAGATATTGCCAAGTCGGACGACTTTGTGATTGGCTTCATTGCACAGCGCGATATGGGTGGCGCTGAGGCCGGTTTTGACTGGTTGATTATGACCCCAGGTGTGGGTTTGGACGATAAGGGCGATGCCTTGGGCCAGCAGTACCGTACTGTGCAGGAGGTGGTGTCCACGGGCTCCGATATTATCATTGTAGGTAGGGGTCTTTTCGGTAAGGGCAGAGACCCAAAGGTAGAGGGAGAGCGGTACAGAAAGGCCGGCTGGGACGCCTACCAGAGCAGGCAAGCTTAGGAGTAGACTACCATTGTACTGGACACTACATACGTACCGTAGTGAAGATACTAGTCATTAGTTATATATACCAGACTGGTATTTCATTAGACATTTTACCAGAGATTGAATATAGACTACACTGTAGCTATAGAAGGTTCACGTGATAACGAGTGTGGACATCAGTAGTGCACAATCATTTGCTACAAAGTGGGTTCAGTTCTTGGAGAGAGAAGACATTAGAGAGAAGGATGAAGAGGTTATGAGAATAAGCAGAGACAAAAAAAAAAAAAAAATCTGTCTCAACTAAAGTCTAAAGATTTGGGTTCTGGGGTATGGGACCCTAGTGAGAGACTGATAGAGTCTTTGAAATAGAACTCTAGGTGACTTTCAAAAAGAGTGTAAGGAGCAGACATACGAGTAGAAGGTCAGCAGAAGCTAATTTAGGATTAGGACCCAGGACCAGCTAAGGAGACTTCTGGGCCATAAAAGTATGCTTCTTAACATATGTCTAGGAAAGTAGCTCTGTATATGGCATCAGTGAAAAGACATTAAGGAGACCAATACAATTCTATGTCCTTATTCATGGTATTTCTATGTATGAATGATGAACTCAATTAGAATACGCTTCAAAAGGGAGCACATTGTTACAGACAAATACTGGAAAGTTTCAAATACTTGTTTTGAAATGAGATACAAAAGAATGCTTTACTTTTCCGGTGGCCTCATAATATGGTGGCTGATATGGTGGCTGATGAAATCCTGAGTATTAAAATTCTGGATTCATATTCAACCTAATTTTTTTCGCTGCCAGTACTTTTAGTATCTTGTATGTGGTCAGGTAAAGATAGAAAGTAGAAGTATATCTCAAAAGACCCTCACACTATAATCCCCAGACTTCAATGTCTTTTGTGGACTTTTAAATGTCATCGAAGGACCCGTTTTAATCTGGCAATTCAGGAACATGATAGACTCTCTTCAAACTGGATTTCTGTGAAACTTCTTAAATGCCAATACAACAGGAATATCTCTGTACCTGAAACCCAAGACCAATTCTCCTGCGATTCACTATCAGCCCCTCATTTCCCTTCAAGCACACCTCTATCATTATATTGACAATCGAGTGCCTTGGTCAATTCCTGTGCAGGTTCAAATGAATCCTTAGCCCTCTGCAGCTTTGACCCGTATATACAAGTATTCATGGCGAGTCAATCCACTCCAATTTCTTTTTTTTTTTTTTTTTGAAGTAATCCCAGAACCCTTCATTTTTGGGGGATGCCTCCGTAGTTGTCTGAACTCGTAGTGTTTAGAAGTACCGGCAGGCGTGAAACATTGGCAGTTGTTGGATCGGCGCATAAACTTTGAAATTGTCTTCTTTACCAGGAAGCACACCAAAAAGTCATCATAGTCATAGTAATGACAACGTCTTCGTGATCATGCTTGTAATTTCGAAGCCGTCTCTCGGCCCTTGACCTATATACAAGCTGTTCGCTGAGGTATACTTGTAGAAGGCCATTCTTCAGGCTAATGGCACTACTCCTGCTAAGTTTTAGTCTTCAGACTAACTTTTCAGTCCAGCAATTTTGAGTCTAATAATTCTTGGTCTGACAGCTTCGCGTTTGATCCTCTCTGATTCTCAGTGAGTTGATGATAAATAAGTTTGATCTCGTCTTTAAAAATCCCTTATTAGCCTGATTAGTATTGGAGATCAATGTCACTCCAAATTGAGTGATTTAATATTTGTTGAATGGAATCATGTTGTATGGTACTTCTGAGCTGCTCATTGGACAACCTCTCGTTCAACGTAACTTCAAGAAGCACCCTTTGTTCAAATAAAATGCCCAATGAGAAACTTCGAAAATGACAAAGTTCCTATTTGGACTTAATAGAAAGTCATGACAAGCCATACTGCCCCCATTTAAAGGTGATTATCGTTTTGTACCCAGTGGCTAGTTGAGCTTAAGACTCCAAAATCTCGACCGAATCCGAAACTCGAGTACGCATTATCTCAAACACCAAAAGCCCCACGGAGGTTGCTGGAATGGTGGTCAAGGCGTTTCGGGCAAAGCCTTTATATGCAAATTGCATCCACGACAACTGGGACTTGCGTCGCATGCTCTGTACATACTGTAACGTCTCAAGGTATGAGTTGTAGTAGAGCTTGAAGAAAGGTCTGCGAGGAGCAGGCAGTCTGGACAGGTTGTATATATCTAGGGCTTCAAGACGGTGGAAATGGGTCTTTTGGAGCTTCAGAATTGGGTATTGTACTGATAAAAGCGCAAGAGCAGCAGAAGCACCTGCTAGTAAGATGAAAGACGAGCGCAAAAAACGGGTCAGACGGGCCTGTTCCAAACGGACCATTTGAGCATTCACTTTCGGTGATGGGTCTCCACTCCAGTACAGAAATTTCTCCCTGATAGAAGTCCGCAAGTTACGGTATGCAGAAATCACACCATAAGTGAGGTTATATCCTTTTGTTTTGACCACCTCGAAGGTGGAGAAGTAGAAAGCAAAACCAAAGCTTTCTTTGACTAGCGAAAAGGCATAGCCAGCAAACACTCCCATAAGCCCAATCTCCTTAAGTTTATGCGCTCCATATTTCCACAAATTCTCGTGTTTTCCAGATAAAAGTTCTGCTGTGGACAGACGAGAGTAGATGGCGTCAATAGGAGCTGCCACTAACGACTGAACTGCGCCTGCAATAAATCCGGCTTTCCAAGTATCCACAGGGGAATACCCTTTAACCAAGAACTTTGCATCTGAACTTTCAGGCAGCAGCTTCTCCAAATTCGTCGTTTTTCTCTTATCATGTCCATCATCCTGCATATAATCATGCCTCAGGTCATTTCTCTTACTTTCTATTTCAGTATCTTTGCTCTTTAGTTCCGTCTCTCTTTCTTGCTTCGTGGATTCCTTTAGATTTTGATTTCCTGGCTTGATTTCCTGCATATGTCCTTCTTCCAGCTTCATTAAATGTCTTCTCTTATCAAATGCATTCAAACTGGTCAAATATGTCCCATACAAAATAAACCCTGTGGCCGAATTGGCCAAAAGCGGAGGCAACAAGTGGTCAGGTATAAAACGCCAGCCCTCTCTTTTGGTCACATTGATAATCATGGCCAAACTGGAATGCGTATGGAATTTGTATGGTTTAGACGGGAGCCCAAAATGTCGATTAGCCTGTTCTCTTACATAAACCATATAGTCAAAACGAGACGGCTTGAAAAGCTTGATGGGCGTCCGTAGATAGATGGCCAGGAGCTGGTATATAAGGGCCCGCAACCCAGCACTGGAGAGGGAAACTGCTTGTGTAGTGGCTTTCTGGTCTTCACTTCGTAGCAGCAGTGTAGCAGTAGCTGAAGATGCCATGATGTAAGGATGCAGATATAAAAGATGCAGATGTTAGAGTTTATACAGGATGTTGGACCTTGCAAGGTCTAACTATAAGAGTAGATGACGAAGATCATGTAGCGCGGATATTCCGTATGCAGGTGTTTAAGTATATATGGTGAAATAGTAGATAATGGAAGTTTCTAAAAGTCAAGTAGTTGATTAGAGTCGTGTCACTTGAAGTCGATTATAGTCTATTAGAAGTTTCTAGAGGTCGACTGTTATATATGAGTAGTTTTATTGTCGTCATGAAATAGTCATAATTTGACGACAGGTATGGCACGATTCGACCAGTTTAAAACTGAGGATTAGTGGGAGACTGAGGTTGGGGAATTCGAGATTCAATGGGATGATGGCTGAGTTGGTCTTTGCTTTCAATCTTTCTCGAAAAAAAAAAAATACACATACTCAGCTTTGACGAGAAGATATTGTCAAAGGATGTCGTCGAGATCCAACTCTGGGGAAAGGGTTGATTTCCTTCTTCATTGGGATCACTAGGTGAGACTGGATTCATTAGGAGATTGCGTCTCGATTTCGCTTTGTGTGTGAGAATCATGTAGCTCTGGGTTAATGATTATACCCGCATCACCAATTCTCCCAATTCCCCACTGATTCACAATGTCTTCAAGTCTTCATTCTTCATTTCTCTGTCTTACTGCTAATTTGGGATCTCTGGACCTTAGGGATGCTTGTGAAGTATGGAGATAGGGTTTCTGGGATCGTTGGCAGCCTGAACAGCCGGTGGGGGCAATCGAGACAGGCAGGACTACCTTGGCGAATAAGCAGACAAACCCCTGCGCTCTTTCCCTCTTTATTGTGTTCAAGCAGACTCCTCGTCTCGGTAGAGAATAATCTCGCTCTGCTTAAAGTAACGCCTTGCATCTTCGTCAATCAACACCAACGATAAATAGGTCCGAGTAGAAAATTTCTTATTCACATCCTTGAAGGTAGGTGTCAAGTTATAGCCGCCCAAAAAGAGCCGGATGGGAATACTCTCGCCTTTGACTGGTGCACCGTCCATAATCTCAAACTTCACAAGTGTCTCACTATCCACCACCTGGTAAGGAGGAGAGCCGACAGTTTCTCTGCGAATCAAAGATATCTCCATATGCTTGATTTTAAGCCGGACAAGAAGGAAAAAAATCCGGCCCACGATGACTTCTTTAAGAGAAAACCGCAGTTTCAGGTACTCAAACTCGATGTGGAGACAATGTTCAATTCCCACATCCATTTTCACAGAGGTTTTAGGCACCACAGCAGCCGAGAAATCGGCATCAGAGCCTTTTCCACCTCCTGCTTTTATACTCTCTTCCTTTGTGTCTCCTTCCGCATGAGTCCCTTCCGCTTTACTTCCTTCTCCTTTTACATCTTTTCCCTCTTCGTTTTCTTTAAGACTTTTTCCTTTTCCTTTAGCTTTCCCTTTCCCTTCTTTGGCGGTGTTTTGACTCAACTGATTATCCAGATTCTGGATCTCTCGAGCTTGACTTTGAAATACCCAGAGCTCCTTTTCACGCAGAATCTCCAGTTTTCCTTTGCGTGAGACGACTACCCGGATATAATAGCCTAGGCTGACGTTTTTTCCGTGGTACGACTCGTACTGCTTCTCTACATTCCGAAACTCAAACGGAAACGTTTCCGGGTGAGTCAAGAGCCCTGGCGAGGCCAATTCTGTGGCCATGGAGAGGAAATCTGAGCTTGTAATTGCATCTAAATTGGAATGGATGGTGCCAAGAAGCTGAACTTTAATACCCACATGGTCTAGGGTTTTACCCTCTCTAAGCCGCACCGTCACGTGTCCTTTCACGGACTCACCATCTTTATAAACGGGAATCGATTCGATGCGGCCCTGTGCAGACTTACATTCCGTGACCCTGCGTGTACCTTCGTCCGCCAAGCGGATTTCAATGTCAAGGGGTGTTTTGAAGAAGAGAGACATTGCTAGGTATAGATGTATCCTTTGATATCTGGTTGTGGATTTGTGACTGTATTCTGAAGTTTGTGTTTTATGCAGGTGTGGTTTGACTGTATGTATATATGACGTTGTGTTGTGTTGTGTTTTGGTGTGTTGTGTTGTGTTGTGGTGTGGTGTGACCTGATGTGGTGTGTCGTTTGGTAGGACTGTAAGTAGCGAGTTATCAGTTGGAGTTACGGTGGTGCGGGCAGCTAAATGCACTCCGTTGCAGCCACCACGCCTCCGTACACCGCCGTATAAAATAAAGGATTTGAGGTTCAATAGATGTTTGTACTTTTTTTTTGTGATCTTTTTGATTCTGTGCTTTCTTTTTCATGTTTGCTTGTTAATTTGTTGTCTTGCGTTGTCTGTATCTCTTTGGAGTATGGGGTGGTCGAGGCTCATTCCGAGATCCGTAAAGTCGCAGTGTTAAAAGTCGGGGTTGTGAATGTCTATTTATAATGCAGACAATTTTGAAGATTAAGGCCATATTGTAATTTTTGCTAGACAACACGTGTCATTTAAACCGCTAAAACCCTCTATACTACCATAAACTACCATACTAACATATTTAGATACTAACTGATAGTACTATACTATTGTTAGATTCCGGTTACGTCAGGTACTCTAGTTACTATGTTTATTCGCCGATGGATTCCCAATAAGTGGGAATCCGAGTACCTTATATAGCTAGCGGTTCAACAATCAGAGTGGAGTAGGGAGGTTAACGCCAGGTCACGAGGTAAGGTGAATTCGATGAGGTCAAGTCACGGGTGAAGGTGCCATGGGTGAGTCAATAGCCATTGTATCAGGCAGAAAGGTTGCATAATATCTCAATAAGTAGGGCACTACCTATGGTGGATCTAACAACTATCGTATACTATCATACACAACCTTATGACAGCATATATCCATACACCACATACTGTACTATTATTTTGTATTAATATGTACTTGTATACTACTTTATACTGATACCATATTCTACTTCCTTTATTTTTGAAATAAGCTCATCAATCCAAATCCTGGGGTGTCGTGGGCAACATTGACGTCACTTAAAGGAGAATTAGATCAGACATATTTGTTTTAATTGTTCTGGGAATAGAGTAATATAAATTACATTGAGTCAAGCCTTCTAAAAATTACGCCGTACTAAGGCCAACTTCCAACTGATCTACCCTATACTCTACTATAACGTTCTACTAATGTTTTATCACGCTACTTCTTGAACAGGTGACCTGCGAAAACCAAAACCAACCAAGATCCCGATCATCAATGGTCTTCGGACTCTTTGTCTTGAAATTTGTTCTAAAAGCAGACTGTTAGACATGCCATAACGAAAGCTTAACACCACTAAATTAATCTTTTAAATTAGAGATATAGAGTAGTCGGTAGTGGGTAGTCGGGTCTGTAGTCTGTAGTCTGAGCTAACATTAGAATTCATTGATACGTGTACTCTGAACCTACTGTGATCCTCCTTTAGTCTTGTTTATCATGACTGTGTAGTGGTGGTATAGTATGTAGTAGTCTAGTATATAGTAGTCTAGTATGTAGTAGTCTAGTATATAGTAGTCTAGTATAAGTAGTCTAGTATAAATAGTCTAGTATAAATAGTCTAGTATAAGTAGTCTAGTATGTAGTAATCTAATATGTAGTAGTCTAGTATGTAGTAGTCTAGTATAAATAGTCTAGTATAAATAGTCTAGTATAAGTAGTCTAGTATTCTTTTTCGATTAACATCTTCAGACAATAATCAGAGCCTCTTTGACCAGCTGAATTATTTAGTTTTTAACTTGGAGCTTCTATTTTTTTTTATAATCAAAGAATCAATTATAATAGGAATTGAAGTAATTTAATATGCAGTTTTGAAAACTTGTCAACAAACACCTAGCATGTACGGAGTCAAGGTACTTAGTAGTATGTTGTATGCAAATCAGTGATGCACTATGTGCAGGTTACTGGGGGGGGGGGGGTGAAAACCCTTCACCTGCCTCACAACTCATGTAGGACTTCGGTCTTGTAAGCCACAACTTACATATCCCTGTATATTAATATATACTAAAACATATGTTGAAAATACTTAATGATTGAGAGGCTCAATCAAGTCCACACTTAAACGAGTTTTGATACAGACTAAGTTTTGTATGATATGGCTCAATCATTGAAATATACTCGACTGTAAATGAACTTAATCTAGCCTGGATAGTGATGAAAAAGTTAGCAGACACGTAAGTGAATTTGCACTAGGTAGTGTATTGGCTATGTGGGTGTAGCGAGGGCTAAGTGGGGCAGTTTGGTTAGTACTTGGAACTTTTCTAAACATTTTTACCCTGGTCAGGTAAAGATATGTACTGTGGATTTTTTTTTTTTCATACTATTTTGATTATTGGACAGTCCTCTGGAACAGTGCTCATAATCACTTTAATTTTTAACAATCTTGTGTACCAGTGCTCATAACTATTTTGTTTTTCATCACTGAATAGATCATGAATTAGTATGAGAAACTATAAATAGGCTAAATCAGTTTAGCAGACTTGAAATATTCTGAATAGTCCTACTGATGGAACATTAGCCTTTCCAACTATACAGTACGTACATTCTTGTGCTACTGTTAACTGTATTTTTTTGAAGGGTGTCACGAGAGTGTGAAACATTTAATATTGACCCGGATATGCCATTCTTTATTGAGCCAATCTACAAGTAATGTTTTTGTTGGGTATTCGTGTGGGGTGGACGCGAGTCACGTGACTTTCCACGTGATCTATCCTCTTTTATGAGGTGGAGGTTAGAGGCACGTGGGCATCACGTGCGTTCTATACAACGGTCGCACCGGGGTACCTCGTATTTATCTGGCGGACCTGTACACAACTCAGCAGATCATTGTACGGATAACCCCATTGTCTAGCCTCTGGTTATCATGCAAGGAACTTCACCTTTGTTTGCAATATGTAGGAGAGGGCCGTTGCTGCCCGAACCTGGTCACATAACGCCGGCCAACGGGGAAGAGGGACTCCGAGCAATGCGTGCACAATCACGTGGTTCACTCCAGCTTCACTCTGATTAATGGTAGACAATAGGAAACCGGCGTCCGCTTATGTTTCAGATATGTTTCAGGTATGTTTTATGTCTGCACGGTTCATGAGTGTTTTGAAGGTTGATTGCGCCACCCTGCACTCCCATGTGACCTGTTTGGATCCCGGGCACCTCTCTTCCGTCATTCTAAACCTTTCTTGAAACACGTACAATGCTCATGCTCTTGTGTGGTGAAGGATCGCCCTGCTGAATGGTGGTTGTCCTGCAGACAAGCTCCTGCTCCACCTGCGAAAACAGTGCTCTACCTGCGAAAATCTCTCGCACCAACTCTATTCTACAATATCCCCTCAACGCATAACCACATCTTTGGTCTGGTTTGGCTGGCCTTAAAACCTTCAATTCATCCCCTTTTTTCCAGTACTGCACACAAATAGGCGCCCCCTTTCCTATAAAAGCCCCCACTAACCCCCTCATACACTACCGCCCGGTTCTATATCCGCCGCTGGCCAAACATTCTCTTATCGATCCCGTGCTGACCACAGCCCCTTTTCCATGCAATATCGGCTCATCCAGATCCCCAAATATCTGCTTCCCCAGATTCCCAAATTGCTGCTTGTCCAGATATCCAAATATTCCTATCCAATTACCAAACTGAGTTCCAGATCCCCATATCCGAGCTCCAAACCACTAATTATCTATTTCGATTGCCAAAGTATCTTCTCGAAAAATCTCAATCTCCGCCCCGCCTAGATCCTTAAACCCTATGTCCGGTGACGATATCCCCCCAGAATGTGTGGCCCCTCATGGCCAGTCCTACGCGTCTCTTGAAGACTCCATCAATTGCCTAGATACCGTCATAGCCCTCTACGACTTCCCGGGTACTCAACCGTCACATTTATCTCTTGATCTCGGTGACACCGTCTACGTACTTTCTAAGAACGAGAGCGGGTGGTGGGACGGCGTTTTGGTTAATCAAAAAGCAGAGGTTTTACGGGGCTGGTTCCCGGAAAACTACGTCCGGTCCGTCAACTATGTGCAACCGGTGCTTAGTAAGCTACAGTCCAAAAAGGAAATTGACTCCATCACCGCTGCCAATACCGCTGCTAATGTTCTCATCCCACAGTTTACGAGCTTGCTCCAGAAACTACCTTTGAGCCTGGACATGGCCCGTGACTCCTCGTCAAACACAAGGAAAAACTCCGTGGTGAGTTTTGCGCTGTCAGAGACAGGGACTGCTCCTGCTGAGCCTAAGTCACTGTTGCGGCTTAATGACCTGAAACACCCACTCGACTCACCGTTATCCAATTCATTACACCAGCCTTCGTTTGCCTCCACAATTTCATTTGAGTACTCGAGCAGTGCATCTTTTGCAGTTAATGAGCTGGATCTAGAAAAATCGAATCTCGTGCCTCTAGAAGAGGTGGAGGCCAAGTTGGCGGAGCTTAAGGCATCAGAGCACCAAAACGTGGTTTGGATTCCAAGGCTTATGGATAATGGTGAGCTTGCCTATTTCTGTGAGTACTTGAATATTCACTGCAGCCGCTTGCCGTTATCGCCAATGGTGCCGGAAATCGATTTGCACAACTTAAACATGAGCACGCCGTCCAAAGAGGCCATTGACGACTACTGCATGGCGATCAAGCTGTTTCCCATGATGACGAGCGGGCCCAATTCCAGATCTTCGTCTTTGGCCAAGTCCTACGAAGCTCGCAAGCATTCCAGCTCCAGCACGCTTTCACAATCGAGTTCGTCTTCTTACCACAATTTCGACCAGCCATTTTTCAGCATGCCTGGCCTTTTCTACAAGCAGTTCCTGGATTTGACATATTGGTCAGAATTAAAGGAGAAGTTTGAACACATTCTTAAACTCACGTGGAAGGCACTCAAGGAGTGCAGTACGCAGCTTTTCACTATGCATTTATCAATGCTCACGAAAATCATTTCCATTGTTATGAGCGCGGCGCGACTTACCCAGAGTGACTTCGTGGGCACCAAGCTTGAAAAATCCATAAGACATAAGCTCCGCAGGTTATCTGAGGCTTTTTCTCAGATGTACATCAATAGCTTGTTACACTTGAGCGTGATGCATTATGCGGACTCGGGCGAGGAATATGCCAATCTCGATATTTATGGACTCAACAAGTCCACCAGCTCCACGGCTCAGGGAAGTTATGCTTCGTCCCGCAATTCCGAGGGCACTACTCATGGCGCTACGTTGGCTCCAAGCTCAGGTGGCAGCCCTTCTCGTCTGCTCAGTAATGATACGATACCGTATTTGCAGAGCATTGAGAAAGATATCGGCGTGATCAAGTCCAAGTTCAACCGGCTCGTGGAAATATTTTTATCGCTTTCCACCAATAAAGTGGTGCTGGCAAAAGATTACGATGGCTCAGAAAATTCGAATGATGAGGGCCAGGAACGTTATAATATCTTGCCTCAGGTATACCCACGGTTCATAACCAATGAGTTCAATGGAGGAAACTGGTGCAATCCATTTTTCAGTGCTGCTCACCCATTTCTTAATTCCAGTGGTGATCAGCTTAAGAATAAGTACCATTCCAAGCTTGTGATTGATAATACTGCATATGAGCGATGTGAAACAGTCACAGAAGACCTCCAGTCTTTGAGTGACGATGTGCTTGAATTCCTCAGTCCAGAAAAACAGCATTTGTACTACAACGAGACGTTGAAGACCGAAAGAAACGAACAGGTGCTTCGTATTATGTACAAGTACCTTCACCTGGTGAGTACGTTGGTGGATACATTAGAGCTGTTGGACTTTACAGTCTTTTGCCTTATTCGTCGAAATGCTTCGGTTGACCTGGAAGAAGATCATCTGCATATAGACTGTGAAAAAGCCGGTTTGACCTTTGATTACCCTGCAGTTCTTGAATTTTTCCAGTACAAGCAGCAACTTCATGAGAATCTGGCCAAAATCATCACATACCTGCAGTCGCTCACGCTTGAGGATCCCGACTCGTTTTCCGTGATGAAGGACGACGAGGCAGCGTTATATGCCCGGGATGCCATGAAAGATTCGCTTGAAAAGTCTGCTATTTTCATCAGCAACATTTTGTTCAACCAGAACAAACGCAAGACCGAAGACCGTATCTCGTTCAGTCAGGACCGGGCGTTATCAGATCTTTTGATAGACGGTGTCAATTTGCGCAAGGACATTTTGGGCTTGCTCCGGATTCTCATTGAAGAAAGAGAATCCATTATCAACTATTCGACTCGGGTGATGCACGACGATTTCAACGTTGACCTTATTGTTGCCGAACGCAATAATACATCAGCAGCTCTGAAAGCAGAGGATTTTGGAAACCAGTACATCAGCGGAAAGCAAAAGAAAGACAATACACCGTGGTTTCTTGAAGGTGACGAGGAGTTTGACTTGCTTTTGGATATGAACGGCAGCATTAAGGGCGGCACCAAGGAGGCGTTGGTGGCACATTTGACGTACCATGAAACCGTGGATACGCTGTTCAATACGGTGTTTTTGATAACATTCGCCACAATCCTTCCGTTTTCGGAATTAATCCATTTGCTTGTGCAACGTTTCAACATCGAAGCGCCCGAAGGTTTGAGCTACGAAGAGTACTTGACTTGGAAGGAATTAAAACAGAGTCGCATCCGGTCTCGTGTCTTGAATGTCATGAGGCTTATTGCCGAAAAGTACTGGTGCAGCTCGTACATGTCAGAGCCGGTGTTGAAAAAGTGGTTAAAGTTCTTGAAGTCGCCGGAAGTGCAAGTATTTCCCATGAGCAAAGTGGTGATCGAAAGAGTGGAGGCCATACTTAATGGGGCTGATCCGCTGAAGAAAAAATTAGTGGTGAAGCAGGTAGAGGGCAAGGTGCCAGCGCCTCTCTTCAAAGGATTCACCTTGCGGAAAATGCGGTTGTTGGATATTGAGTATGTGGAGCTAGCAAGACAACTCACGATCCGCGAGTTCAAGATCTACTGCAATATCTCCAAGCACTCGTGCATCAACAAGGTGTGGGGTAAAAAGCTGGGGCTTAACGAGTCAATTTCCTGTATAACCACATTCATCAAGGCATCCAACCAGTTGACCAATTTCGTGGCATACTCCATTTTGAGAAAAGACGATCCCCGGAAGCGGGTTCAGGTGATCCGGTACTTTGTGCAGGTGGCGGAGAAATGCCGGCAATTCAACAACTTCTCGTCGATGACGGCCATCATCTCGGCTCTATACTCTTCGCCCATCCACAGATTAAAGAAGACGTGGACTTTTGTAACCAAGGACACGCTTACTCGGTTGCAGCACATGAACAAGTTGATGAACCTGAGCCGCAATTTCAACGAGTACAGAGATATGCTCAAGTTCGTAGGGTCGGAGCCGTGTGTGCCCTTTTTTGGCATGTACTTATCGGACCTCACGTTCATCTTCCATGGAAACTCGGACCACTTGATGAATCGGTCGCGTATGCTCAACTTTGCCAAGCGCACCAAAACAGTCAACATCGTGATGGGTATCGATCACTTCAAGCAGGTAGGCTACAACTTTGTCACTGTGCCGGAGATCCAAACATTTATCGAGTTGTGGTTTGATAAGTGCCCATCCATCGAGGAGCAGTACCAGCTATCGTTGAATATCGAGCCACGTGATGAGCCGGGCAGAGCCGTTTATACTCCCATGGGACCCAAGGGTTACCACCATGCCATGGCCATGAGATAATATCATGGATAGATGTGAGATATTTTAGGCGCCAATCACTTAGTCTGGATTATAGTGAGTATGGCAGAGACATGAAGTTATGCTGTGCTGCTATCTGAAAATATGGTGCTCTAGATCACTGCACAAGCACCTTCAGAATAGTTTGTCTTAAGCACAGAGTAAAGTGAGATTCATAGTAAGAAGTTTTTCAATAATGAAATAATAATATTTTAACGATTAACAAATCCGGACCCTCGAATGTCTGTGACAAGTGGGATTTTGTAGCCGTATCACTGTCAGTATAGTAAGACTTTCAAATACCGACATAGGATAGTTTTAAGACTAGAATGTATGATGGTAATACAGTATATCAAGTATATGGTACAGTGAGATCGCAATGACTATGGCGGTTTTAGCAGAGATTATACTTAGTGTACTGTGTGTTGGTAGCAGTAGTGAGTAGGAAGTCGTACTGAAATTTACCCAGAAATCGTGTCACTATTTAAAAAGATGGATGGTTTGTGGATCAAGATCACTTGGTCTCTGCTTCCATAGCAATTCTTGAAGAATTTGAAGAATTAAAATCAGCGCTCAATAGTTTTGTAGTGTAGAATTGGGTTGGTTTTGTCGTGGATGGGCAATTATTTAGAAAACCGAGAAAGTAAATGGGAAACATTGGAAGAAAGTAAAGGGAATGTTGAAAAAAAAAAATGAGACGTTAAGAAAAATCGGAAGTCCTTAAATTACATATTAATTCAGTCACCATAATGAATCCTGTGACTGAATTCACTATTGTTTCAGAGACAATGCGAACATTAGAAGAAGCTCTAATATGGTGGGTTGACTGGTTGATACTTGAACCAAATGTTGAGTCTTAGAGTTAAGTACACGATCAATTTTTATGAAATATAGTCAACAGTTGTATAAAGTAGAAACTCCAAAGAGTAGCCATAATATAGAGTGCTATAGAATAGTGATAGGTGTTGTTAGATCCACCATAGACAGGGCCCTGCCTATGAAGGTATTATGAAGCCTCTCAGTCCGATTGTTACAATGGCCATTTCAAACGCCGTGTCATGACCATCGTTGTATGAAGTACTATAATTGTCCTTTCGAATATTCTGGAACAATCGTTACCATTGTTCTGGTGGAGAGTTTTTCGGTGCCACGTTTCTCTTAAAGTTATATAAGCTGCTTCGGTTCCTTTCTTTGAGGAACCATCAACGAATACAAGATTAGGCAAACACACGTGATAAAGAACATAACATGTGTAGGGTATAATTACATAATAAAGAATAGTATAAAGTAGTAATGATTGTAGTTGCAGTAATATATCATTATTGCTACCTCAAATCGTTAGTTTTTAAGGCCAATAATTGCTAGAGCAGCATTGAGTTAAAAAAAAAAAAAAAACAAAGGGAACCAATATTAACACCAAACAGTAGTCTTTTTTTTTTTTATAAATATTGTTGGTTCCTGCATATAAAAAAGAAACCAAAGGGCTCATAACCTTTTTTTTTGGGGGGGGGGTGTCTAGTTAAGTCTAGTTGAATCGGTATAGATTTTAAAATGAAAAAAAAAAAGTGAATAGTGGGACATTTAGAACTCCAAATATGCTTCCACCTTAAAAAAATTTCTGGTCATAGACTGGAACATGTAGATAGAATGATCCTGCATATAAAAAGAACCCCAAAGGGCTCATAACCTTTTTTTTTTTGGAGGGGGGTCTAGTTAAGTCTGGTTGAATCGGTATAGATTTTAGAATGAAAAAAAAAAAGTAAATAGTTTGATATTTAGAACTCCAGATATGCTTCCACCTTAAAAAAAATTTCCGTTCATAGACTGGAACATGTAGATAGAATGATCGCTTTCACTTCCTCATCCTTATGACTACGCCTACTCAATAAAAATGACCATTAACTACCAACTATCAACTACTGACTATATAGCTTATGAATGTGACCTTTGAGCCTCCATTTAATTATAATGAACTCTTAACTCTTTGGCAAAATTCGAAAAAAAAAATGAGTTGTGTGTTAGTTATGTCTTGGTAGTAGATTGTAGTAATAGTAGGGTGCGCTAGCTAGTGATTACTATGAGTTAGTATTGTATAAATAGTACTCTACCTGCTAAATGTATAAATATCATTCTAAATATCTTTATACTTGGATTTTACTACAAATGATTATTTGCGTGATTGAACTCGTGGCACTAGATTATTTAGTAGTGGGGCCAAGTTTTTAGCTACTCAAGATCTCCAACACAAGAACCGCAACATTGTAGATGAAGAAATGAGCAATATTCGAGATACTACTACTGCCAATATTACGTTTACTCAATTTACTGTTATTTACACAGCCATTTCAAATCCGTTTATTCTATATTAATTTAGTTGTTGATATATTAGGAGGTTGCTTCGGAATCCTCTACCTACTCCACCTGCATACACCGTCGCACTTGATCTGGAAGCACCACCTCAACTCAAAGAAGCACCAATGTTCAACAAACTCAAATCGTTTTCCGAGGACGTGGCCAAGAGTTTCAACGAAATTCAACAATCTGATGCTACCAGGAAAAATCTTGAGAATATATCGCACTTGAAGAATTCTGTGGGCATTCTCAAGTCCAAGACGCCGGAGATTGGGGAACTATCCCAACCGCCTGACGAGGCCGTGGATCCGCAGAAACTGGAAAATTCAGAGAAATTGGAATCGAAGTCTGAGCAAACATCTGTTGACTTCAGGTTAGGGAGTGCACAATCAAAGGAAAATACACAAGAACCCCAAAGCCTGGAGCAGAATACCGGACCTGGATCTGGGCCAAATCATGAGGAAGCCAAAAATCCGCTCCAGGGAATTGATTTGGACGAAGTTTCCCCCCTTGTTAGGGCCAAGTTGAAGAAATTCCTTAAGTACGAGGAGAAATATCCCGTTCTCTTGGATGCCTATAAAACGGAGAAGCGCAAAAACGAGCTAATAGTCACCTTTGAGCACGTTTTGAGCGAGTACACGCCTGTGTCGTCCATTGGAGATGTGGAGATGTTAGTGGGGTATTTGAGGGGTCTTAGTGAGAAGGCTACGTTGCTGAATGAGGAATTACGCAAGTCAATTGGGGAAAATTCTCGTTTGGCTAAGGAAAACGCTGAAATCACTAAGAAATATGCCGATGCCCAGAAGACGTTGAAGTATGCGGAAACGAGGTTGGACGAGAGTGTTCTGCAGGTGGCGGAGCTCCAGGAAACTGTCAAGAGTCTTTCTGAGACCAAATCTGTGATCTCTGACGACACTGAGCCCAAAAAAGAAAATGCTGATGAAATCTCCGAGCTTAAGGAGGTCCGTGGTTTGTATGAGGCGGAGAAACAAACCAATGCAGAACTTTCGGCCAGAATTGAGACTCTAGCGAAGGAATTGGAAACCTCTAAAAAGGTTGACGGAGACTCTGAACTTTCAGGAAAGCTCGAATCGCTGCGCCTGGAGATTGAGCGTTTGAAAGCAGAATTGGAACAGGAATCTCAAAAAGCTGAAGATGCACTGGAAAAAATCGCACAATTAGATGCCGATCTTCTGAAGTTGAAGTCCAAGGTTAATTCCATGGAAAAAGAACTCGCTGAGGCCAAAAAAGATGCCGAAAACGCCCAAACTCTCGTAGGTGAACGTGAAATGACTATCGCAGAGACCAAGAACGCGGTGAGAGCCAGCGAGGAAAGGGCTGATCAGCTCTCGCTGGATTTGAAGTCACGTGAACAAGAGTTACTGGCTTTGACTATTTCATCCAAGAGCTTTAAGGAGGAACAGGAGAAAACGGCTTCCGATAAGGCATCAGAGATTGAAACTTTGAAGTCCCAACTTGAGGAATTGAAGGAAAAGGTCAAGGATATGACAACCGAGTTGAAGAATCCGGAGGAATTGAAATCGAAATTGGAGAGAACGTCTAAAGAGTTAGAATTAAAATCTAAGGAGTTGGAGGATAATTCTGAGAAATTCAAGGAATTGGACTTGAAGATATCAGAGTTCAAGAAATTTGATGAGAAATCTGAAGAGAAATCTCAAGACGTGGAAGGCTCCAAGGAGGTATCGAAATTATCCGGATCAGAAGTTTCTAAGGAAGATTCTGAACTTGTGGAGCTTAAAAAGTCTCGGGATGATCTTCAATCCTCACTCTCCAAGAACACAACTGAAATTGAGGCATTGAAGCAAACGCTTGAAAAGACATCCAACAATTTGGCAAAAAGTCTCGATACTATAAAGGACCAAAAGAAGAATATTGAGTCTCAAAAGAATGAAATTGATTCCCAAAAGAAGGAGATTGTGGACAGAAAGAAAGATATAGAAGATCTCAAGAAGAAAATTGAGGACCTGAAGACAGAAGATCTTAAACAGCTGAACACCATTAGTGATTTAGAAAAATCACAGGCAGAGGTGAAAAAGTTGGAGGCCCAACTCAAGCAGAAATGCGAACAACTAGAGCAATTGGAGAAATACCAAGCCAGCCTTGTTGAAGAATTAAGAGACACCAAAAAAACCGTCGAAACCAAAAATGATGATCTTGAGAGTGTACGGGAACTGTTGAAGGAAGTAGGAAACGAACTCATGGTCGCCAAAGATGAACTCAAAGAGACGCAAACTAGGCTTAAAGACAGCGAAAAAGAACGGGAGTCCAAACAAATTGCAGCTGACAAAGTCGAAGACTTGCAAAACCAAGTCGCTTCTTTGGAGAAGCAACTACAATCTGCAAAACAAGAAAATGCCACGGAAAACGAGACCGCTCAAAGAAAATTCCGGGTTGATTTACGTGCAGTGCAGAAGAAACTTGCTTCTGCGGAGAAGGAGCTTGAAAGCAAAACGTCTGAGCTTGTGGAAGTGAAAAAGAAGGCCCGGGTTTTTTCGGAAGAAGCTAAGAGTGCAGTTGGAAAGATGGAGGATTTAGAGAAAGAAGTGCAAGAGTTCAAAGCAGAAGCTAAAACCCTTGAGACCAAGCTCAAAAAGAGCAGTGAGAGTTTGGAAGTCTTGGAAAAAGCCAACCAAGTTTTAAAGTCCGAAAAAGAGCAGCTCAGCGCCCGTTTGGATGAGCTCAACCAACATAAGTCCACGGATTCCGGACTTAAGCTAGAAATTGCTTCCTTACAGTCGTCCATTACCCATAAAGACGAGCAGCTCAAGGAGCTCAAGGAAACCTTGAACAAGAAGAACTCCGAGAGAGATTCGTTGAATAACCAGATTTCTACGCTCAAGGCCAATATGGAAGATTTACGCAAATCCAACGAGTCTCTAAAGGATGAGAGTAAGCAATTGATCCAGAGAAGCGATAACAGTGCGGAGAAAGCTAATCTTTTAACCAAAGAAATGACCAATCTTCAGATCGAGAAGCAGAAGGTGATGACAGAGCTCGAGAACTTAAAGCTCAAACACGACAACTTAACACGAACCAAGGCCAGTGCCTCCGAGGAAGTGCAAAAGATTAAGTACCAATACGGCGAATTGGCAATGAAGACCAAGGAAACACAAAACAAGATCGACAATTTAGAGGAGGAGTTGAGCGAAGCCCGCAACCTTCTCCAAGAACGTACGCGAGAAAGCGTCACGTTACGGAGAATGATGATGGACAACGAGGAGGATTACAAGACCAAGTATGGCGAATTACGCAACGAAATCCGCAGCTTGAATGACGAAAAGACCGAGCTCGAGGCCCAGCACCAATTGGTGTTGAAGAAGCGGCAGCGGGAAATCGATGATTTGAAGCATACTTGTGAAAGAAGCACTAAGCGGATTACGGATTTGGAAGCCACATATGATGAACTCCGGGTCAAGGCCGAAAAAGCATCCCACCAGGTGACAAATGAAGAGAAGCAGAAGGCCGTGGAGTTGGAGTCCACCATCAGTGAAATGAGGGCAGCTTTGAGTACGAACACCAAGAAAACGGCGGAGCTCGAAAAGGCCAATAGTATCTTGAAGCGGTTGAACGATGAATCCAGCTTGAAGTTTGAGCGGTTGTCCAAAAATTATAAGCACATTACGCAGCAGTACCGGGTGATGAAAGAGAGTCACGAGACGGCGCAAAGAGTTGGGGAGCAGAAAGAGCAGGAGCAGAAAGAGAAAAATGGCAATGTGGGAGCAGTAGAGGCTAAGGCGAATACGGCTTATATGAAGAACGTCTTAGTGGGATTCTTGGAGCACAAGGATCAGCGTCTGCAATTGCTTCCTGTCCTCAAAGCATTGTTTGAGTTTGATGATGTGGAGGAGAAGAAACTTGTGGCAGCATTGAGGTGATACTAGCAACTTCGCTTACTTTCACACATCGAACCAAACGGTTGAAACCTACAGTGTGGATTTCCATTTTCTCGGGCTATGGCAGAAGTGATGAGTCCATGGCATTTCACGGAACAGCCACTTTGATTACCAAGCCCTTTAACAACATAAAGAAGGATCTTTCACATAATAATATATAAACATAATACTCATTTCACTCATGAGGAGAATTTGCACCTATATCTGAACTGAATGAACCTGGAATCTTGATTATTCATACAACAGTCATTACAAAGTGGATGTACAAACTCCAGTGTTGATGATTTTTATTTGATGGTTCCTAACGAAGGATTTATAATGCTGAGTATCTAGTAGTAGTACCCTTAGGTAATACCCATTATCCTATACATAAACATGCAGTTGAATTTCTAGGAAACAAAAACTCACTGGACGTGTCAATGGTGATCTTGGTCCCGGTGGCTTCAAAGTAGCCGTAGAATTATTATTTCTGCTTACTACTATGTAAACCAGCTACTCCTACTGCTATAGTGTATTCAAAAACGTAAGTCTTTGGCTATCACCAAGATTCATAATTGTCTACTATCAGTCTAGTTTCTATCATGCAGTTTAGTTTATATCATGCAGTTTAGTTTCTATAATGCAGTTTAGTTTCTATAATGCAGTCTAGTTTCTATAATGCAGTCTATGTTTAATAGTCTTATAGTTTCTGATCCTGGCACAGTCTCCTTAAAAGTAGGGAATATGCCACCTCGACTCACTGTAATTATTCTAGTATTTAACTATCTTTACTACTTCAGGAGATGTAGAAGAACTATACTATTCTAATATTTTGATGACTAGTTGTTGACTAGGATTCTCGTGACTTGATTTGATGGCTCATTCAGTGCACTAGATCTACAGTGTTTTTCAAAACTATTCAAACCAGTGCGACAGAATGGTTCAAACCAGTGCGGTAAAACGATTCAAACCAGTGCGGCAAAACGATTCAAACCACACTAGCAAAATTAAATAAACTAATACAACACATAACCCCTACTAACAAGTTGTTGTATATAGGATAGCAAGGAAACCAGATCAGTTCCGTCCGTTTTTCACCCTTGATTGATACTTCAAGACTCCCAAATGTAGTACATAAGAGGCAATCCTCTAGATTTAAGATTTCTGAATATTGAATTTTAATGAAAGTCGGTGTGAAACATTACATCATTTGGTTTGAAAGACTGTGCGAAGGGGTACGAAACATTTTGTCTTCTTGGTTTGAAACGTTTTGGCGCGCTGGTTTGAATAGTTTTGAAAAACACTGTATAAAAAACAATTTAACTATTACAATAACAAAAAAGGCGAACGAACATCACTATAGAGATGGAAATGACTGCTATACCACAACTCGATATAGCTAGATATACTTAGATATAACTAGATATAACTCGATATAGCTAGATATAACTAGATATAACTAGATATAACTAGATATAACTAGATATTACTAGATATTACTAGATATTACTAGACATAACTCGATATAACTAGACATAACTAGACATAACTAGACATAACTAGACATAACTAGAATACTCTAAAAAAATTTCTTACTGTAGCTAGACAACAAAGTAATCAGAAATACAGTAACTGGACATAATTAGACAATTGGACGAAAACAGGCTGCTCAAACATTACCAAACTACTACTATACTACTAGATAAAAAAGTATTATCAGGCACTATTGGAGGGCAGAGAGAGGTCTATTTGAAGTCTTGATGTGACATAGCACTTGATGCATAAATTTTATCCGTAGATAGTTTATCCGTAGATAGTTTATCCGTAGATAGTTTATCCGTAGATAGTTTAGGGGTACCTCAATTTACGATGCAGCCATATTGTGCCACAATTAATTCATACTTTTTTGCAGTTGTAGAATATATATAGGAACTATGATCCACCCCCATCTTTCCATGCGCGCTGTATGGCCGCATCTCCATCGCATCTCCATCGCATCTCACACCTCCAATGAACGCTTTTGACCAAAAAAAAGCCCTGATTTTGGCTGGCATTAACGGCAACTCGGCCGATACGCCCGACCTCTCGCCGAAGGGCACCATCGACCGCCGTTGCTGGCCCATTATGGACACCATAAATAGCTTTCCTGATATGGTAACTACTTCACTGTGTTCCGGACGAGTATCGGTTTTTCTAGAGGGAAAGAAAACGACTACTCAAATCGGTGCCAAGGGAAATGAAGGTCGCTGGCTTTTTGTGACCCATGAACCGGAGGAATTGGAGTCTTGGTATAAAGCTGTGGATTTCTGCTATGTACAGGATCTAGAGGTGTCGGAATTAAATTTCTCTCATGCCACCCGTTATGTGCTTTTCAAGTTTGAGCCATTGATTCTCCATGTCAAATGTCGAGACTTTAAATCCGCAAGTCGGCTTTTTTCTACCGCTATGGCATGTGGCTTTCGGGAATCTGGCATAGGCTCGAACCTAGTAGTTGGTATACGCACGCTGATCAAATTGGACGTTCCCATTGGCTACCTTAGCGGTGAACAAATCTTAGCTCTGGTTTCCGAGCTGTACCTTGATATGATCACAAGACTTGCGGCCGATCGGTTTGCGGAGAACTTTCGGAAATTGGAGGTATTAGAGGAAGCAGTGCGTTGTATGCAGGAACAGAAAGAAATATGTGTGGAAACCAAAGAAGAAAGAAGACTACGGAAGATGAATGAGGGTATGGAAAGGCGAGAGCGGGTGCGTGCAGAAAAGGCCCTTAAAAAGGCCGAGAAAGCCAAAATGGCGGAAATGGGGAGAAATGTGGGAGAGTCGGAAACGAAAACGTAGCACGTATATATACAGGATGCAGGGGCATGGCTAAGGTCTTTTCGGTGGGTATCATTAATCTGGGCGTCCGAGAGTGTGTGCTCTCATGCCTTTGTAATCTATAAATATCATGGTAAGAATGTTTCGGTGAATCAGGGACTGGTAACATGCACTGGAAAGTGAATTGTGGTTTTTTTTTCTTGTTTTGGCTTTTGTTCCTTCCTTCTGCTGTCACCCGTCATGGTCTTGGTCGTTTGAGAATACATGTTTCAGTATTGGCGTGGTCATGCATCCCTGTGTGACTTGTCTAATTCAATATATCTCCATTTGAATCATGAGATTATAAATGGCAAACGGTCTCATCTGACTGCTCCTCGGTTCTCCTCTCTGTTTGATCCTCAATACTCATCTTCTGTGACTGCTCACGACTCATCCTGCTGCTCATGATCACGGTTCTCTTCCTGATCTTCTCTCTGTCTTCGGCTGTCTCCGTATAAAAACCGAAGACTATCAAAAAAGTCACCCAGCGAAGAACCATCGGAAGTATGAGTATGAACACCACTGCTTGTTCTTCTGCTGGACACTCCCGATGTAAACAACGAAGATGCACCCGACAGATCAGATTCTCGGATTCTCCGAGACCTTCTAAGAATGTTCTGGAAATTATTGATGATTGGACTGATTCCGGAATTACGGGGTCTCGTGGGAGCGCTTCGTTGGTGGTTCTCTGCTTCAAAAGGAGTGGGCGGAGTCTCTCTTCTTCCAGAAGCATTGAAGATCACCGAAGTGGCTCTTCTCAAGAACCCGGGACGCCTGGTTTCAGACTCTGAGGTATCTTGCGCCCTGTCGCCGCCTAAAGTTTCCGATTCTGGGTTGGCTTCTCCTTCATTCGTAGAGACATCTTCACCAAGGCCACCGAAACGGATGTAGCTTATTGGAGCATGGGTCTGAGAAGTGTTGGGTTCAACATCTCCAACAGATAGACGACAAAGAGGGCAGTTTGCGTTCTCCTTGAGCCAGTGGGCAATGCAGGAGCGGCCAAACACGTGGCCGCAGGGCAACTCAAGAGCACTGTGGTCGTATTCTTCTTCATGGTCGCATAAAAACGGCTTCTGCTCTGATTCGGCACTACCAATAGGCGCAGAGGCAGATCCAGAACTTTGCAGTTCATCACTTCTCTCGGAAGAAGCTGTTTCTGTTGGAGTATGCACTTCCGGACTTAACTTCCGGCGTTTAGTCACTACCGCATCCTCCAACTCATCATAGGCGTCATAACAAATAGAACAGGTTTCCGAGCCCACTTCATCCGAGCGCAATCTCTTAAAAGACTCGAACTTCTCCACGGATATTCCTGGTTTGCTCTTGGGGCTGTTGACCAAAGCAGAATAAGCCATCCTCGTGGCCAAGGATATAAACTGCAGAATGATGCGGGGCTCCCTGTTGGCAGCATTGTTGGGTAACGTCACCACAAGCGACCCAGTACGGCCTGGGTTAGGGTCGTTGGCAACGTCCATAAACATGTAGTTGACCGTGATCACTATAGCACTGGAGTTGTCTGTAGCACTGCCAGCAGAAGTAATGGAAGCGGCGCCAAGATCAGGCTCGGATGTGGTAGAAGGCCGAGTCTCAGCCTCTGAGGTGGCCTCCGTGCCTCTTGAGTGGGGAATTTCCATGACTGAGTCTAGAAGCTGATCAAATAAACTTAGACTAGCATTGCGTTCTGCCGTTTCTTCATTTGGTGAAATGCCGCTAGTGCTTTGGCCATGGCTACCTGCACTTTCGGTTGCGGTGTTAGTTCTTTCTGGATCTCCAAAAGATGAGTCTGCATTGCTTTCACTTCCAATTCCAGACCCGATACTACCTGAATCTCCGTTTCCTACAGCTGTCGCACTCTCTGCGATTCCGTTAGCTGCTGCTACCATTTCTGCATTTCTGTTGGTTGCTCTGGATCCTTGGCGTTCACTATTACCACTGGCTACGGCTTCATTCACTGTTCCTAGAACATTTCTTCCGGAGACATCCGGATCAACCACATTCTCCATCCCAAAACTGTGGCTGTGGGATTCATTAGCTGCTTCCGGGCTCAGATCGGGCGTACCATCTCTGGATTGACGCTCAAATCCCTGTACACTTTCGGAATCCCGCCGACAACCCGAAAAAATGGACTCCGAATCGGCATTTTCCCGAAAAATCTCCGGCTTGTACCCCGGCCTAGCCTCTGCTTCCGCAACTGCCCTGTTCCCGGGGGAATCATGAGTCAGATGTAGATCAGGGGCTAATTCGGGTAGAGATTCGGAATCGGACACACCAAGCCGGCGGCTTTCATGCGTACGGCGGCCCGTCTTTGGAGGGGACGGCACCATGGTGTGTATAAGTAGTAGAGTTTATGTTTTTAGGGAGAAGAAGGGATATCGCTTACTAAGTGCATGTGTCAGATTTGTGCGAGGGCTAGGCGATCGGCACGTGAGGGTCATGAAACGCATACGCTACACTGAAACGCTCCTAGAACATGTGCGAATCACGTGACCGATCAGGTGATTGTGTTTCCACAGTCACGTGCATTAGATCCACCCTGGTTATGTACCGGACGCAGGCAAAACCACGTCTCGAATATAATCATCCACGAGTTGTATCGGAAAGTTAAATGGTTCCATAGAGTTCTCAAAGCCACGGAAAAAGGCAGTGTCAACGCAGAGATGGTTCAGCACCTTGAAAGGCTCGGTGATCATGCCAAAATACGTGAAGAACTCCCACAACCGGCCGATATAATCGCCTGTTTTAGCCGTAGACCCGAAGCACGTGATACTAAGGCTCTTCCACATCGTTGGCGTCATCAACATCGAAAGGTGGGTCAAGAAATCCGGCAAATAGGTGAGGTGAAATGTCGGCCGCATAGCAAAGTCATGGAAGAATCTAACAAATGAAAGAATATTAGCCACGGTAGGGACATCCCTTAGCACAGAAATGGCCTCGAGCTTGGCCCGGGCAAAAGTCAAAGAGTCGTGTACCTGCCCGAAAATGTATGAAAGGTCTACCTGAGCCAGGTATTGGGGATTTTGCACGAATTGGGAGAGGACGGCAAGGAAAAGCGCCTGGTAGAGCGTATTGTTAAGCACCTGGAATACTAACATGTTCTTGCTGGCGTATAACACCACTAGGTACACGTTTACCTGCAGGTTATCATCTAGATATGCCGGATCGTAGTCCACTCCGGCAAAAGTGGCCAATCTTGCGTCCAAAACCTGCATCAAGCGGTGGAGCACCATTAGGTTCGACACATAATGCGCAAAACGGAGGCTGGGAAAATGGGGCTTTTCCACTTTGGTGATAGTTAACCACCGTACATTCAAGTAGTATTTCATGATGAGCAAGGAAATGGTATCACAATACTTCTCTATGAAAGTGACTGGCTCCATCAACGGAAGCTCGGCGTAGAGTCTCGCCTGCGTAGGCTCTAGCATGGAGTGGAGATCGTTGTATAGGGTCAAATAGGAGTAAATGAGATCTGTCGGGCAAGAAAAGTGGTCGAAACGGCAGAAAAAACGGCCGGATATGGCAAGGATGAACTGAAAAAATGTCCAGTTGTCTTGGAGCTTCGATAGGTTCTCTCCAAAGGCGAGGCTCAAGAGAAACTCATTGGGCTGGATGGTTGCATGCTTGTGCATGTACTTTAACTGCAATGTTCCGCACGCACTCACGATATTGATCTCAACCTCAAAGAACTTTAGAAGCAGCCATATGCGAGCCACTGCCACAAACTTATCGTGATTGCCCAGCTTTTTGAAACTATCCGAGTGCTTCTGTGTGAGTATGTCCAATTCGGACGCAGGTAACGGGCGTCCGGCGCCCTCCTGTTGGGGGAGACGGAGGTACCGCATGACCTCAGTCGATTTGGACATTAAATGTACAGTCCGCTCACATAAGCTCAAGATCCGGGTATACTCACTACCTAGCACGAGGGGAAACTTCATCATCACCACCCAAATTCCGAGATGGAGCAAATCCTCAAAGGACTCTAGCTCGCCCAATGCGGTAATCAGGTCCTGTGATACCTTGACCCACCGCTTCGAACGCAGGAAACGACCTTCGCACATCTCTTTATAAGCAAACACTAAAGCCGTTAGACTTAGGCTCCGCATCGAAAAGCCGTCAAACACGACCGTACCTCCCAGGGCTATCTGCTGGCACTTAAGTATGAGGTTATGAGCAACGTTGAAGTAATCCTTGATGTCCACCAAGTATGGCACACCATCCCCGTCAATATCAGCGTATTTCTGGAAGTGCTTGATGCATGAATCGTAAGAAATGTTCTTCAATAGATCGGCAATCTCCGCGGCCGTCTCGTGCAGGAGCTCTGCCGTCTGCTGCTGACATGCTATGGCATATTCCTTCATAAACTTGTAATTCTGCACCCTGCGCACGTGACATGGTGGAGGAGCAACAAAGTCTGTGGCCAATGGCACATTCAAATTGAACACATAATCGCGGCCCATGGGACTAAGAGTTTTAATAGCATTTGGAGACAGTTCTGAAGTGGCCAGCAGTAGCAGTTCAAATCGGGGGCTTCCGTTAAAAGCACACGGGCTTGAATCGTCTATCTTTTCGGGCCATACTTTGGGCGCACGTGACCGGGATTGCTCCAAATCCTTTTTCCGGGAGTTCCGGCGACGGCGTCGTTCGATCTTGGACTTTTCTTCTTCAGAGGGAGGGTTGGCCGGATTTTTAAGGCAGTCATCTATGCGCTTCGAGATGACACATGAATGACACGGCGTATCAAGGTTGCACTTCATCTTGTAGCGCTTACATGGGCCACAGGCATATGTACGTCTAGGCCGAGACTCGCCCCGGGTTGACTTCCGAGATGAATCAGCTTTTTTCCCAGAAGAAGCCGGTTCTTGCTCATTGGTAAACAGCGTAGAGGGGCCTAAGGCGGAAGGCGCCAGGTCCGTTCTCGGCGTAGGCGGAGATATCAGCTTCTCGCCAACCAATTTACCTGAATTAGGCGTATGGCCAGTATCAACGCCTTCCCACGAGTGGGGGCCAGCAATCAGGTCCAGGTTGCCGCTGGCAAGGTTAGATGCGTGATACTGACTGCGCGAGTCATAGTACGGGTGGGACGACATGGTAGGTCAGCATGGGCGCCGGCGAGGAAAAGGGGGAATGTAGGGAGGTTGCGGAGAGACGAGGCCCAAGACGAAGGATATATGGGGTTAGGAACTGGAGGACTGAGGCTAAAATTATGATGGCCACGTACAATACCCACGCATGCAGTTTGCTAGTGCAGTTGGATGCAGTTGCGTGCAAGGCGGTGCAAGGCTGGAGTACTTCGTGCGGGAAGTTTAGCAGCAGAGTGGGGCGAAAAATGCACGATCGCACGGCGGGAACTTGCATGCAGGTGCATTCCCTAGATGCAATACAGTGAAACAAGATACAAACTTCGACGGGGGTACCGAGGCTGAATATGATGTAGAGGTGCAAATTTTGAGGAAGCAAAGGATAGAATGGCTAATATGGGGTCTACGAGGAGCTGCTGTGTGCATTTTCTGTCATATATGATAAGGGTATTGGCGCGTTTTGTGGGGTCCAAGAGACTTTGTTTTCGGCTTGCGTCCGCTCAATGCGATATGCTTGAAGTTTCTCAACTCTGCAGTGCATTCTATCGCGGGTGAACGCGACCAGATCGTTAGATGCAACGTCGGATAATAGGTAGCCTGCACGAATGCAGCGTGATGGAGTATCGTTTTTCCTCAGCGAATCAACACCCGTACCTACTTCGGTTCCGTTCTCTCTTTCCCCCATTTGTTCGCCCTCTCCTTCCTAATTGGTACTTTTTATCCTTCACCTCCTTCCCAATTGGTACCTCTTTAGCTGCTTCTTTTATTCCTTCCATTCTTACTCTCATTCTCATCCTTAAAATTTTCTTCTATTCTTCCTTTTATTCTTCTTCGCTCCATTCTTTACTATTCTTCTTCCTTCCATTTTTTTTCCATTCATTCTTTTCTATTCTGTTCTTCTGTTCTCTACTACACTCGCATTCTTCTATTCTCTTTTTGTTTTTCTTTTCAGGTCTCCTGCTCCTAAGGTTTCCTCCACTGATGACTTATCCTCCACTTTTGACGTGCGCTTTACATTTTGACTGATTCCTCATACTGACTTATCTCCGCATTTTCCTCCACCTCTGTTCGTCCTCGGCACCCGATGCCATGTTCTCTTGCATATGCATTCTCATGCACCCTACATCCATGGCATTCACCTTCTATGTAACCAGTATTTTAACCCCTCTAGACGCCTTTTTTTGTGACTCTCTTTGTACGCTTTCAATTTCCAGGTCCTGCACACGGTTCTGCTTTGTCCTCTGTAACTTCTAGGGTACGCTCTTCCTGTCTTGCCTTTGATATGCACTACTCTGTAGTATTGACCTTCCTGATTCGATAGTCAATGTTTCTGACTCTGACATTTTCGGTCTAATTTTTTGACTCTGACTATTGGCTTTAAACAATGACTCTAAATAGTTTTGGCTAATTTTCTGATTCTCTATTTTGACCTCTTGATTAAGGTTCGGCCGATTCCGAGACTCTTTATTCGCTTTCAATGTTTCTTTGTTCTATTTAATAAACTTTTCTGGTGACTATCACATGTATTTAGAGCAGGAAAAACTCACTCCTATTGATGAAATTTAAGGAATCATTGGTAAGACCCTCCAGAACCCCGAACTTTGACTCCTCTACCTTAGTTCCTATCTAATCCTGTATATAATTCTCTCATGCTTTGCATCCTTCTCTGAATATAAAATTCTTGAAAATTTATGGTCTAGAAAGCGTTTTGATTCTTGATACTCCAAATGAAGGAATTGATTCTGTCTTATTGTATCGAATATCCATTGTACTAAAGCGTGGTTGTATGCAGTGCCTCTGGGTCTAACACTTCTATCGACACCATGGGAAACAATGCGGTGTTGTATTCAAGTACTATTGGTCAATTTATTCAAAACATGGGACTAAGCTGAATTGTATATTGGCATTCTGACTGTATAGTGTTTTTCAAAACTATTCAAACCAGCGCGACAAAATGGTTCAAACCAGCATGACAAAATGTTTCGAACCATGAAGACAGAATGGTTCATACCAAATGGCGTAATGTTTCACACCAACTTTTATTAGAATTCAACATTCTGAAATCTTAAATCTGGAGGATTGACTCAAATGTACTACATTTGGGACAGAAATCTTGCAGTATTAATCAAGGGTGAAAAATGGACGGAGCTGAACTGGTTTCCTTGTTATCCTGTATACAACAACTTGTCCATTTGGTTTGAAAGACTATGCGAAAGGGTACAAAACTTTTTGAATTATTGGTTTGAATCGACCTGGCGCGCTGGTTTGAATAGTTTTGAAAAACACTGTACTTTTTTGCTCGTACAGCAAGTCTTATCTGCATGTATTTACTTCCATTGCCCCGGAATATGGAGAACCCACGTCGTCTATTCATTTGATCAATCACCCTATCATAGCATTACTATTGCAACCCTATTATTTCAAAGCTCGATTTATCTCCCAGAATCACTGAAGTTTTACTATTATTATAAGTACTATGATTATATGCACTACCAAACCAATATTGAATATCATAACTACTTCCATTGTATATACTGTATGGACAGCTAATACTAAGCCCTGACCATATACACATGATATTTGTAGACGCCAAAAGAACTACTGCTTATTGTATAGGCTAGCAAACACAATTGCTCAAGCAGTATTAAATACTTGAATACAGGGATGTGAAGCAGCATTTATGACTGACAAAATGGTGTTCTCGTGGTATTTTAGTGAATGTTTATTTATTGGTTGGTTTTGGATACATTGTCTTTTTTCTTCTCTTGTCCTGTCTTGATTTTGAGTACATTGTCTTTTTTCTTCTCTTGTCATTTCTGCCTTGTCCTGTCTTGATTTTGATGTCTTGATATCTTGTATAGATATACCTGCACATACTACCTGCGACTTACTTCCACAACTCAAACCCATTGTCCAGTCGGAATGGATGAAGGACCAGAACGTCCGCGCCTGGCCAGCACCAGTAGAAATGCGTCGTTCGACTCGTGCGGCTCTCCATTGACGAGATCTCCAAAGGCTGCTGCTTCTACGCCGCACGAAGTACTTTTAAAGCTGTCTCTGCATTCACATACTGAACTCGATCTACGACTTCCAAATGATGGCTTGAACCGTGGCCATGGGTCATCTGGGGACCAGCAACTTGCTGAAAATATGAAGGAACGAAGTTTCAAAGAGGTTGGTGGCACAGACGCTAAAGAAAATCCCAGACTTCAAAGTGATCTGGCTATAGAAAGCGATCTAGATGTTAAGAGGGGTCGTGAAGAATCTGAAGACTCCAAAATCTCTAAAACAAAGTTTGGAACAAGTTCTGAAGCTAAACTAGACTCTACTAACTTGGGAAGAGAGAATTATGAAGTTGACTCCAAGAAAGGCTCACAAAGAGACTCTAAAGACTCTGAGTCTAAAGAGTGTTCTAAAAAACTGATTTTTGAAAGAGATGAATCTAATGTTGACTCTGATAAAGTTGGAAAGGAAAAATTTGAAGAGCCGAAAGAAAAATTCAGAATTGACTCTGGATCTAAATCAAGTTCCAAAAAGGATTCCGAAAAAGACTCCAACCCTGAAAAGGAATACGGAAAAGACTCCAAGTCTGGCTCTCAAAAGCGCTCTGAGAAATCTGGTGATTCTAAAGAAAAGTTTGGGACTATCATTAAAAGAGATTCTAAAACAGGTTTGGGAAACTTTCAAAACTGTGAAAATGACTTTGAAAGAGAGAATTCCAAGGAAGATTCAGACTCTGAGAAAGTTTCTAAAAGGCACTCTGAACATTCTGCAGACTCTGACGGAAAGAAATCTGATCTTGACTCTAAAAAAGTTTCTCTAGAAGATTCTAGTTCCAAATTTGAACCTCGAGGATCTTCTGATATACTGACCTCCAAATATGTGCTCACACCAAAAGGTCCTTCCCATAACACCTCCAAATCTCAGTCCAGTGGTCAAGAACCCGCACATGAAAAGGCAAAAGAGAACCAACTCGAGATTGAGGACCTCCAAAAGGATGACATCAAAACCCCGTTTCCCCCAGGATATTGGCTCGGTCCTGCACTCAAACTCCCCCTACAGACTCCCGAATCCATCACTTGTTTTGCATGCCATGAGTCTAACCTCTACATTGGTACCTCCCAAGGAAACCTACTTCACCTCCACTTTTTCGAAGATGCCACGGAATACATGCTTATCATGCAACTTTCAGTCAACGACGCATGTAAGCCGGTGCAGAAGATCCTCCTCCTCCCCGATGCGGAAGTCTGCCTTGTTCTATGCAACAAAAACGTGGCTGCCTTCACGTTTCCGGAACTTCTGCCTTGTCATATAGGCAAGATACGTGATGTGCAGGACATGCTGGTCTTGAGCCAAGGCCAAAAACCCAAATCAGGATCCGTGTGTTTAGATAAGGTCATTGTTTATACGCAAGCCCGCATCCGCCTCGTTCAGATTCTGAACTCTGCTGTCAAACTCCTCAAGGACATCAACTATTCTGGGGCCGTAAAGGGGGTTTCCACGGCATGCAATGTGCAGGCCAACTACAGCAAGATTTGTGTAGTGGCCAATATGCACTCTTACGAGGTAGTGGATATGCAAAAGCCCCAGAAAATCCCACTTATGGACTATAATCCGGGAAATGTGCCCAATGTACACCCGTACATTTTGCCTTTCAAGCTGCCGGCTGAAAATACCGAAGAGTACTTGCTCCCGATTTGCACAGAAGAACACAGCTCTATGGCTATGTTCACCAACTCTTCAGGTGACGCTACTAAAGGAACTCTCACGTGGCCAGACTTGGGCTACCCAACAAATGGACTTGTTGTGGAATGGCCATACGTATTTGGCCTTTTTAGACTGGCGTCCTGCACGCAGTGCGTGGTCTCTTCTCTCGACAGTTTAGAGGTAGTCCATACCAGCAAGCTCCTCGACATAAGCGAGTTTCAGGATCCAGATAATGTCCAGATCTGGTCCTCCCTGCAGGGTATGCGTGTTTTTGACCAACACCTTCTGCAGATGCTGACCCAGGTGTACTACACGAACGGGGAGTTATGTGCCGGACAACAGAATTCGTACCACACCAGTCATACTATTTTCTGCAGTGGCTCGGCACTCCACTGCTTGGTGCAGTCACATGGTTTGGCAGACAAAATTCAGTGCTTGATGCACGATATCGAAACTTCAGCCTTATGTCCAGAGGCGCTTTCAAATTACACAGAGTACTTTTCGAGGCAGGAGGACGCTATATCCAAGATATTGCATTTATGCCTTCTTGTAATTTGCGGGAATTTTGACCGGCTCAAAACTTCCGTAAACAGCAAGACAGATATTCGTTTGCTCCTTCTCTTTTGCTCCAAAAATATCGATGCTCCTAGCGACCCTTTCTGGGCTTCATATACACTCCCCAAGGTGGTTCATGATTTGCTTCTTTCTTGGAGACAAAATAGCACTTCGGTTTTTGATAGAGACTTCGAATTTTGCAGCCCCAAAGCACGGGATTTCGTGCTTTGGTTGATACCCACCGTGCTAGAAAGTAAATTATGCGAAGAATCGATCCGGCAAAAATTTCGGTATTTTTCCTATACCGTGGGATGTCTGAAGACAGCCGAAATCTTGGAAAAATTGCGTTCTGAATCAGATACATGGCTGGGACAAAATGAAGTTAACGAGGCCCTTGTGCAATATTTTCAAGAAAAGCACTACTTTGTGGTTTTGATCGAGGTTTACTTGAACAAGCAGTCTTCAGGAAATCAATTTTTTCCCTGGGAAGAGAAAATTGTTGACACCTGTTTGAATCTTCTTTCGGGCAAGTGGAAAAATATTGCACTTGATGAAACATTTTTGGAAGCAGGCAAGATAACCATAAAATTAGGAAATTCTGCAAAAACATACGACTTGAATGATATTATATGCAGGCAAATGGTTTTAATCAACGACGAGAAAGTGTACACCAACAAACTCCTTGATTTTGTGAGTCTACAAGCTGAAGCAGGGCTTCTTTTTCTCCAGAAAAATTCCAAAAGCAAGTTCAAGTCCAGACACAAAGAAATTCTTTCGCAAATCACCAAAACACTTGACTATGACTCCGAATTTCCGTTTTTAAAGGCTCAATACATCGAGCAGGCTTTTTCCGACATGGTTCAAATGACCAAAAGTCTTTCCAATGTGGATTTTGCCATGGCAGAGGAGCTCGTGGATGAGTATATGCAGTATCTAAATGGAGAAGGCTTGGATATGGAATACGATACCCTCAACTCTCTTTTCAAAGCATTTCAGAAAGAAAATGACTTGGCGGATCCGACATGGCCCAAGGTCACGTGGATGGAGTACGTTTCGTTAAATCGCCATAAATCAGAATGCACGGGTTTCTTGGAAGTGTGGGTGAAAACCAATGAGCTTCTCTTACTACTCTCATATAAAAACATCCAAAAAAAGTTCCGGAATCAGGGCCCAGCATCGTCTTATCTGAATGCAGCATACGCCAGCAACTCAAATAATGTGGGCTATTTTCTTGCCATTGGAGACTACACTACGGCAGAGCACTGTGCGCAGTATGCAGTACCGCCCATATCTCGGCGCCCAATTCTTCTTACACAAGCAGCGTGGAGAGATCAGTTTCCTCTTGTCGGTGAGAATGATGATTTACTTCGATTTGAATCGATTTTCAATTTTTATCTCCAGCTCAGCGACAAGAACCAGCGAAATTATGCGGTGATGCATCTCTTGGACACTTTTGGCACACAAAAATTCGCTATGAACCGTGTTTTGGACTCCTTACCCATAGACTTTCCGCTCGTATATGTGGAAAAGTTTTTAGTGACGGGGCTTATGGATTTGGAGGAAAAGAAAAGCGAAGTGGTGTTAAAAAAAGCCTTGGCAAAGATCGATGCGAAGCGTTCTGGAAGGGTGTCTAGTGAGGTTGAGAATTTGATTTCCTCTTTGAATTTACTGGCATGAGTTCCTTTAGGAAGTTGAAAAGTACCGGAAAGTTGAAATTTTGTTTTTCTTCAGGAATGAATGAGGTTCTCATTTTATCAGAACCAATAAGACACTCTCTTACACGATAAAACGTGGTTTTTTATGTGGTTTTTCTGCCACGGAAAAGTGTTTGAATGCTACTGCGAATATGTTACAGGTGTAGCAGTAATAAGTGATTATTGCACGAAAAGAATCCGTATAGAATTGCAAAAAAAATGAACAGTAGAACATTAAAGTAGGCTTGACTGGAGCTTCCGTAACACTTCTATTCTGACACCCTACATCTCACTTTTATTATTCTAATATCTTCGTTATTGAGGCTCACCCTGTACCTAATATCTCATGTAATATATGATAAGCCTACATTGCTCCATGAGGCAGAGACACCTTATCGCAATCCATGCCAGTTTGCTCCTATATGCCAGGACTGTCTATATAACGAAGACTACTCCTTTAGTAAAGCTTCGAAAGTACAGAAGCTGACCTATAAATAATCATGTCCAAAATAAAGCTAATTTCATTTCGATTATCAATATACTGTAAATCTCATCACTCTCACTCTAATCAGCATTCTACTGTGAGCTGTAGGCTCTACCGGGTCTTATAATACAATCCATCTTTACTAAGATCTACACATCTACAAATATCTTATCGCAGGATCATCATTCATATCGCTATTTTACCAAGGTGCGAACATCTTCACCAAGTAGTCGAAGAAAATACCGAACCAGAGAATCCAGCCTGTTTTGATGTTACCCGTAAAAAACGCCCAACAGCTCAGAGGCAGGTCTAGGTCCACCTTTCTGATCTGCGCCAAAAGTCTCTGGAATCCCCAAGCTGCACCAAGGTAAAATACGGGACCCATGGAATTCATAAGTCCGGCAGTAAGAAACGAAGTGACCTGGAGTGCATACAAGCCGTACACTATAGGTTTGGTTTTATCTCCCCACGCCAAGGCGGTAGACTTTATTCCCGCCTTTATGTCGTATTTCTTATCCTGGTGGGCGTAGACGGTATCGTAAATCATACTCCACAAAAAATTCGACAAAAATAACGGTCCTGCCACCATTAGGTTGACTGGGGCCATAACGGCAGGGAATCCAAGTAAACAGCCCCAGGAAAAGTTGATAGAAATCATTACCTGTGGGTAATAAGTAAAGCGCTTGAAGAGGGGGTATGAAAACACAAATGGCAAAGAAAGGGCCCCCAAATAGAAGCACTCAAAGGGAAGCGATAAGAGTACACCCAAACCAACAAAGCATTGAGCTGCTAGCCAGGTAACCGCTTGCGGAACACTTACTCTGCCACTGGCAATAGGTCTTTCAACAGTCCGGGCCACTTTGTTGTCCAAATTACGGTCCAAAATGTCGTTGATGGTGCATCCTGCACCTCGCATCACCAAAGCACCCACGGAAAACAAGAAAATGGCCCAGAGCTGCGTTGAAAGAGCAGCCAGAATACCGCAAGATGCCATGGAAATACCCCACATAGATGGAAGAAGAAGAAGCAACGTTCCCACGGGTTTTTCTAAGCGCATGAGTTCGGCATATGGGATCCATTTTTCTGGGAGCCTTTCGAGCCAACCTAAGTTGGCCAAGCGGGCAAGTCGTGCAGCCTCGAGCTCTTTCGGGTCAAATATAGGCAAACCGGAGTCGGCTTTAGTTTTTTGGGGCAATTGAATGTTCTGCAGCTTCATAATAGGAGGTTCTTGGAACCCGGAACGGCGCACCACAGAATTCGAAAAGGCCCGCCAAACCGGGGTACGGCTCCAAATTTGACCTTGTTGAGTGTACCATGCACCAATTGCCGGCTTGTATACTTTTCCTAGTAAATGGGTGTGGAGATGAAACATGCCGCTAGTATGTGAGTGGTGCAGTTAAGTGCGTTTAGAATATAAGTGCATAAAATGCGCAGGTCAAAAACGTATTACATCCTGACTCATAAACAGTATATTACGAGATGTAACAAGGTGAAAAAATTGTGATTTAACCATGTCATCATGAGAAGGATGATTTACTTCTCCTCCATTGAACCTTTCATTATTTTTTGGTAACATGTATATTTACAATTTGGGGCATTTCTCATATTTTCACAGGATCAACAAATCGGTTGTGAGCAATCACAGGACCGCAAAAATCGGCTTTTTTGAAGAAAAAAATACAAAGCTAACAAAATTCCCGATTATCACCCTAGGAAGTATTTTTTGAATAGAGCTTTGTCTGGTCCCAGAAGCTTACATAAAAAAAACGGCTTTTCATTCAAAGATCTATTAGTCCATCAGAGCTCAGAGCTCCCATTGACGAAGCATGAGAAGATCTACTTCAAAAATTTTAGAAGAGCCTAGTATCTCATGTAATAATATTTTCAAGTATTGACAAATACAGATATTCTAAAAAGAACTTTATGAATGAGGCCAAATTTAGCACTTCTTACCGAACACGACCACAGGTCGAAGAAATTAATTCAGGAATATTTATATGCAGTCGAAACGAGTGTTCCGGACCGACTTTCTTAATCTTGAAAATAAAATACTTTGACAGGTATACGAGGCTCTGTCAAAGATTGGATGAGGTAGCAAATCTAAGGCACATAAATGGTTTGAAGTGATGTATTTCAGTAAGTAAGCCAAACTTAAAACAATATCAACTATATCTCGGTAAACCTGTACCTCCCGTAAACTAGCGAGTTTCTGACAAAATTCTGAATAAGATAAAGGTGAAAATTTAATGTCTCAAAATGCTCAAACTGGGCTAGATTTAGACTCATATTAGGCAAAATATCCAAATCTTTACTTCAAAACTCGACAGAATCTCGCCTGAACTTATTTAAAGTCGTCTAAAACTTTTCTAAAACTTGTCTAAAACTTTTCTAAAACTTGTCTAACGCTTCTCTTGAACTCAGAAACTCTAGCCTGCTAGTTCTCATCGTATTCCAAGTCACCGCCAGAAGACTCCCTATCCCTGCTCATTTTATGCCCTTCAAATAATGCAGCCAAATGCTCCATCTCCTTCTCCGTTCCTAGACCATCAATGGTTTCACCGGTGAAGATCTGCCTACACATAGGACACAACCCCCGACTGGTACTTTGTTCTAGCCACTGAATAATGCAGTGGAGGTGGAAATTGTGGGGACATCCCTGGCCCAAAATAAGCGGACACGTTTCCCCGGGGAACCTGCAGCTGGGGCAGGTGCCTTCGAAAGGAACTCTGCAAATTCCACAGAGCTCGTCTGCATGAGGTTTTTCAATATGCCATTGCCACGTTGCCACTCCATGCCACTCTTTGATCTTCACCCTCATGTATAGTCGCTGTTGCAGCGGTTCAGCCTTTGTGGATGGTTGATTGTTGCGTAATGACGTAGAAGGATCACGTGATACAAAGACTACAGTATGTTTACATCACGTGACGCGGAGACCACCCAAATGTACCTGAAGTGCCGAAGGAGGCATATAGGAATCCAACTGTTATAATATAGCTCATCAAACAGATTTGGTTTGGACAGACTTTCACTCATCAACTAAAAAAGTACCTGCATAGGTACAAGAGTAGAACACAGTCACTATCGCTGCCTATGAACCGACCATAGCCACGTCTTAATTTCACCCTAATTCCACTTCCAGTTGTGTTGCAATAACGGCAAATCAGTAGATCATAGCATAGGTTTTCAATAACCGGGTACTAAGACTTTAGACTTTAATAATTAAAGTATTTCTATCTAGTCTAGTAGACAACTCCATATTTAATCTACAAAATTTAAACAACATGGAATCATCAAATTCATAAACAGATATTATCTCATGTCCTAAAAATAATAAGTCAAGAGAGTTCATATCGATAGAAGACATATTCTATTCAAAAGATAACAATAATATAGGAACTAAAATTAAAGCTACGTAGTATCCAGTATATCTTAGTATCTGGTACGTACCACAAATATGACATTGGCACAATATTATATGCTATAGTTTGTAACGGATATATGCGTTTGATAAAAAATTATAATTAGACTATAAATTAGAAAATAGTGAGATTCTGGGAGATTATATATCACACACGCTTCTTATATACAAGCCCCTTGAATATATCAAAGGAATTTCCGTCTGGCTGCAACTCAAGAGATTCCTTCGTATTAATATCCTGGGCTATCAAAAGACCGTAGTCTGGGGTAATGCCCCGGATGATGCAGTCTCTGGAGGCACCCTGGCCCTCGAGCTTCACTCGCTGATTAGTGTGGAACCACCGCTTATAGTAGAGGTTAAGGAAAGGCAGGAGCCCTGATCTCTTGAAAACACCAAAAAACTGACCCATGGTGAACACAAGACGGGCTAAAAGCCGCTCGTGGGAATATGCAGGTAGAGGAGGGAGTCCACTCATCTTCCTAATTCCATTGAGTTTCTCCAACACTGAATTTAAACACGTGGTAGGTGCTTCATTCAGCATATTCACTCCGCCTCCCCATACCAAATAGTACTCGCTATTAATGAATTGCGAGTTGACTAATGCACCACATACCTTAGCCCACTTATGTTCGTCTCCGTCCACTGTAGAACTAGTATCATTTTTGTCATCTAAAGATTCAAAATGCTCTGGTTTTAAGGCATAAATATCGTTGGGCCATTTAAGGCGAAGCGGCATATCTTCGTAGCCAATACCCGATCCTGGAACTTCACTTCCGTACCCTAAAATCAGCTCAATCAAAGCAAGAGAGCATAAATACTGCAAAGTGACAATGGAGCTGGCGTGCTGCTTGTCTGCCGGGACCCGGAACAAAACTGACGCAGCCATGACTCCTTTAGGATTCACCCAGACATTCCCACCACGGCCCCGACCTGCAATCTGCGTGGTGGCGGTAAATGTGAGACCGGTGGGCATGTGGCGAAGCAAGTTGGCGTTTGCATCGAGCATGGTGTTGGTAGAAGAAACAACTTCTGCGTAACCAAGAACAGAGCCAAAATCACGCTGACTTTCCGAGATGTTTTGCCGGTCATAAAGACTTTTTAGCAGATCAAAGTACTCCTGCATGCTGAAGTAGGGTGTTGATCTGTTAGGGGGGAGTTTGAGGCCTGGGAAGATAAGATGTTTGTCTGCTGAAATGAGTGCTGCATGCAGGAGATCTTCGTTATGTCCATCCACAACTACATTTTGGGTTTCATTTCCAACTTCCCTTTCGTTCACTGTTTCAAGATTTTCGTATCCCTGTTCATTATCTTGTCCATGAACATTACCGTGGAGAACAAAAGTATCATTGGTATCCTCAAATTTATTCTTCCCCACAAAATCCATGTTCTCCTGTAAATCACGCCAGATGGTCTGGGCTCTGTGTAATTCATTGTACGAAGAAATGTACATTGGGGTAATTCGTGGCGGTGCAGTCTCACCTACATTCACCCTCAACCCTAATTTCTGCAATAACGCAGATAAAAATATCTTTCTTCCATCATCGTTTTGCCGGAGTGTCTCAGTCACTTGCTGAAAATGCTTGTCATCTGTACTGGGCTTCATTAGGCTGGGCGTGTACTCTGGATGCACTCCAGAGAGTAATACTGTACCTTTTCCCACGCTACACTGCACAACGGCGGCCATATCTTGGGATGAGTCGACTATATCCGTACTGCCACCGTAGCGAGCCAAAACCCGCACATTCTTGTACTGAGACGCGTCCATGAACATACCACCGCCATTATAGTATGCAATCACATGATCTTGTACTCCAAACTGGCCCAATTCGGCCATGTTCACCTGTAAATCGGTAGCCCGGGCTCCACTATGAGACTCGTAAACAAATCCCTTGTATACACACCCCTTGGAGGTACCAGGGAAGAAGGCCAATTCCCGGGGACCGCTAACCTCCATTCCGGGGCTCCCAACCTCGAATTCACACCGACCGGACGCATAGTATCCACCTGCACAAAAGCCCACAAACTTTCCTCCGTTCCGAACAAATTGCAGGATTTTTCGATTGCCAGTTCCATTGAGGACTTCACAGTAGGGCAAATCCGCTCCGCCGGGTAGAACTAGCACTGAGGTTTTGGACATCCACGGATCATGCAAAAGTGCATTCTCTGATACCGTCAAAACGGCGTAGTACGGCAGGAGAAACTGTCGGAGCAGCTCCACTGTGTGACGCACGCCCTCAGTAGTAGATCCCTTTCCGGCATACACCAAGACATTCATGGCTAATTTTAAGCTCGAATTTACCTAACGTATGAGAGCTGTTAACAGTCAAATATAGAAGAACGCAGTAGTTCAAATTGTAGTATGTGGAGACGAAGAATGTGTGGGATGGGGTGTTGAGTCTGATTCGCATGAGTCAGCCGACTCAGTGGTGCACAGGTGTTTGGAACTTACATAGACAACTAGAGTAATTTTATGGGACATTCAGATTGGCATTAAGTCCGGATAACGCAAAGCGCATAAATCTGGTTTTCAATACACATCAGATGGTCTGACGAAAAATAATTTGGTTTGCAATGGTTTTATACTTTTGTGATAACCAAGCTTTTAAACTATCGATGATGTACGGGTGTTTACATAGTTGGTGTCTGGGTGTTTGTGATTTGGTGTCTAGGTTTTTTTCAAAGTAGTGTACGGGATTCTACAATCCAGTGCACTGTTATCCTTAACCAGACTATTTGCACCCATGGCTGCCATTTTCGAAGAGTCACCTGTGGTCACACTAAACCCCAAGCCCGGATTTGTGATCAAAACCAAAATCGTAGCCGGATCCGGCCACCATCTCTACCATACCAAAGTCTTCATCAACATCTGCCACGATGTGCAGGTTCCCAAACCCGAAGGTGGCTTCGACCCCAGCAAAATATTTCCCCTCATCGTAAAAAACGAATGGGAAATTCCCATCATCGTTTCCCTCGAAAAAAAGTCCACCGATAAGAAAGGAGTGCCATCTTTTGTTTACGACTGCTGCATAAATAGCGAGTGTTTTCAATGGCTTACAATCAGTGCTGATTTAAGGATGATAGCCATAGAGTGGTGCATAGAATCTGTGGAAATGATGCATGATTTGGTCTTGGAACGAGAGTATGCAGTCCCCAAGATGCTAAGCAAAGGCGAACTTTCGGCAACAGAAATCACACAGCACGATTTAAACAACAGTTTGGGACAAAAGTTGGAAGAGTTGCAGAAAAGCGAGACAGCGGGCTTGGTGCAGGAACTTTTTCCGGATGAGGAGGAATTGCCTGATTTGATGAATTTGGGGGGCAAAAAGCCATTGATCCAGGAAATAAACGAGTTGTCCTTGGAAAACAAAAATAGTGAAAAGGCCATGGTTCTGGAGAAAATCTCAAACAGTCCGATAAATCTTAATAAGGAGAATGACCCAAATGGGAATGGTCCGGAAGGGTCCAATTGGGCTGGTTTTGATGGCAGTTTACTTATGCAGGAAGTGACTACCAAAAAACTTCATACTGGTCTGAAACCCCAGAAACTCCAGTACGAATTCACAGTGCTGCAGAAAAAGCGTGGAACTGAGCTCGTCGTGATTTTCCAGTCTCTGCAATTAACGCCTAAAATTCAGGTTTTTTTCCAGAATTTCCACTTGGTGGTTCGAAATACAGACAGCACACGTCAATTGGGGCTGGATAATGAGCTACTGTTTGAGCTTCCAAAACTGCACATGCCGTATAAATGCTTTTTGGTGAAGGGTGTGATGCTGCTTTATATATATGCAAGAATGTCATCCTTTTAGAGATCCGGCTCATACTGCTCTATGAGATGGTCATTGAAGGGAAGTAATTTTATGTACAGTAACAATATAATAAGTAAAGGCTGACCAATGAATATGTATTTGGTGATTAAGATGTATTTGGCTCATGGAACAGCAGACCATTCGGTCATCACCCATGATGTCAATAAGTGATTACATGCACTCCTGTCTGCACACTCGGCTATCACAGCTATCGACGGAATTTCGCGCCGGAATGCGCCGGAATTTCTTATCTTTAGCGCATCCCACGCAAATATAAAGGTCTTCCAATTCTCTACTGTTGAGAACGCAAATATGGTTTCGGATCAAACACCTCTCATTGCGCAAAAACGCAGTGACGATTGCCTTGCGTACAACGCTGGCGAGATCGGACCAAGTGAATCTCAAACTAGCATTTCCTCGGAGGTCTCAGCCCTTGCCCGGTCCTCCGGCCCGCTAGTGCTAACATTCCTTCTCCAGTACTCGATGTCAGTGATCACTATCTACGCCACCGGTAAATTGGGTCCGCTGTATTTGGCTGCGGCCTCTTTATCTGTCTGCTCCTTCAATATAACCGGCCTTGCCATTTACCAAGGCATGGCCACTTCTCTAGACTCGTTCTGCTCGCAGGCGTACGGGGCAGGAAAATACCACTTGGTAGGCGTATACTTCCAGCGGTGCTCGTTGATGTGCTTGGTTGTGACGATGTTTTTGTTGATTCCCCTTTGGTACTATTCTGGCGCAGTTCTCGGGCTCATGGTGGCGGATGCTGAACTTATTCTACAGACTCAACGCTTTCTACGTGTGATGATTTGGGGCTCTCCAGCTCTTCTCTTCTTTGAAACGGGGAAACGGTTTTTGCAGGCGCAAAACATCTTCCATGCCGGAACGTACATTTTGGTCGTATCCGTACCCGTCAGTTTTGTGCTTAATTGGCTCTTAGTGTGGCATCCGGTATATGGAATGGGCTTCATAGGTGCACCGGTGGCTACGTGCTTATCTTACTGGGTTGTGTGCATACTAATGCTCTGCTATGTGGTATTTATAAACGGTAAGCAATGTTGGGGCGGACTTGACTTGGTGCTTGCATGCAAAAACTGGGGGCTGATGATGACGTTAGCCCTTCCGGGGGTAGTGATGGTGGAGGCCGAGTACATCGCATTTGAGGTGTTGACCATCTTCTCTGCGTCTTTTGGGGTGGCCAGTTTGGCTGCGCAATCGATAGCCGCAAATCTCGGCACCATGGCATTTCAGCTTCCTTTTGCGGTCTCCGTGGCGGTTCTGACGCATATCGGAAATTATGTGGGGAAGAGAGATCTTTATAGAGCACACCTCGTGACGCGGGCTTCATTCATTGTTGCCTTTTGTCTCTCGTTCTTTAACTTCTCATGGATTTTTTTCGGCAAAAAGGCCTTGGTCAGGCTTTTTTCTGATGACGAAGATGTGGACCGCATCGGTGATATGGTGGCGTCTTTGGTGGCAGTTAACCAGATCTTTGACTCTCTAAATGTCATGGAAGCAGGTGTATTGAGAGGTCAGGGCAGACAAAAGGTTGGGCTGTATTTGACGCTTGTTTCATACTATATCGTCGCCCTCCCACTAGGATTTCTCATTTCAAGACACTTACAATTAAGAGGTTTGTGGGTCGGCTTGATTTCCGGAGTGTCTTTTTTGGCCTTGGCAGAGTTTGTGTTTATATATCGGAGCGACTGGGATCAGATTCTAGAGGAATCTGATGCCAGACACGACCATTAAACTACTCTAGGTCTGAGACAGCTGTGGTTAAGTTAGGTGTATATTTTGGTCACAAAATTGTAGAAAAACGTGCATAAAAATGCATCATTAGTATAAATCAACAATATAAATGGTGTATATCTAGTCAATAGAACCCAGGAAAAGATTTTCGAAAGTATAAACATTCACATGGTCCCAATGGGTATACTAACAAGAACCCGAAAACAGTGGTTTATCAAGACCTCTCTGTAACAACCAAGGAGTATCTATGGCTGGAACACTTTCAGAGGGGAGTGATAGATCTCATTAAGGCATGTATATTCTCGAAGACCTACATGTGTTAGCAATTACTAGGAATAATCTTATTGCATTTGGTTTTACAAGGTATGGTTGTGCCTCACAAGGCGGATGATATGCCTAGATCAATAGTTAAAGAGCATATTAGGCTTTTCTATATGCTGCGAATAACATAATTGAAACCTAATAAACTTTCATGTAATTTTATAGAGTTCGAGTTAATATATCCCCATAGATGTTAGCTTCACTATAGGTAGGACACTACCTATAGAGACATTATGAAGCCTACGATGCACAATCCCAGCAATGGCCACTGCAAACACCGTATCACGGCGTTCCGGCCATCACGGCACTTCGTGCATTGATGGCCCCTTTTGTTTACTCTGGAGCAATGTTTACCCATTGTTCTGGTGGAGAGTTTTTCGATGCCACGTTTTTCTCAAAGTATATAAGCCTATCCGGTTCCTCTCCTTCAGGAACCATCAACGAACACAAGATTAGGTTAAGACGCGTTATAAAGAACATAACAACTTATAATTTTTAAGGTATTCGATCCTGTAATATTGTTCCAGTTCCAATATCTCACCGAAGGGCCTTATTGGGGCTATGTATCATCCTACCCAACCCGAGACTAATCTAAGAGAAAATCTATGAAATATCAGCCAAATACATCTTTAAACACACTTAGCTTTAGAAGTGATGTATTGGTATATTTGATTCAAAAACGTTTATAGTACAGCGGTATGGAATAATATTAATACATCTGCAGTATAGCTTTTAAATTATTGCTTGTATACTTGAATACTTGTATCAGTGGTAATGAAGGTATTCGTAGTAAAGCGGTATATCACGTACGACACACGTACATTGTGAGAGATAAATTGAAATACTGTCAACACGGTACAAATATTGTCACTCAATCTATACATAATCATTATCGCATTTTATATCTGGCCAACTTAACTACCACATACACTATACTGCACTCCAAATATAAAAGTCATATAAATAGAGTGGTGTATTTGAAGTTTTCTTATTTCAAACCATATTGTATTTTTATCATATTGGTCATCGTGATCTTGTGGATGTGTTGAATAGTTGTACTTACTACACTAGCCCATGTCTTGGTGCACTTGACCCATGAAAAAACAGTGTTTTCTGATATGAGAAATCCTACGAGCACTAGAATTGAGTATTTAGTGTCGGTGGATTCTACTAACGAGGCTTAGCTTAGGCTCATCCTCAAACCATGCCACTCATCAGTATGAGATGGTGTGGAGGTTAGTATTCAAGGAGACTTGAATACTGGGCTCTAGGCACCATGAAAGTGGACGCATGGGATATGCCCGAGCCAGGGAGAATTCCTGATAATGACTTCTCCGGGCCAATGTGAAACATTGCGATGTTGTGATGTTTCACATCCTGAAGGCCGGCTGTTTCAAGAAATCCCTCAAGGGTTACCCGAAGCAGCCAGGAAGTATATAGAACTAGCAGGTTCGTCTGATAAGATGATTCCTCAGGGATCCCTCTAAGGCATATTATAGTATTCGAATATACAACTGATATAACTTTGTTTTATAAATCCCAAAGTCCTGCACAAGCTCTAACATTTTCAAGAAGCTCCCGGTGGCCTAGCTGGTTAGGGCGCAAGACTGCCATGGAACATTGATACCTTGAAATCGTACGTTCGACTCGTCCCTGGGAGATCTTTTTGTGTTTTTGCTCTGCTGAATGCCATATACCACAGTTTGAAGTGTTCTGCAGTTGCAAATGGAATGACTCTGTAACTGCCTGCATAAACTCAGACCTGTATATAGTATTATACTGTAAATACTTATATTTCCTGTATATATTAAAGTCTGATGAGTTGCCAAACTCAAGTAGCCATACTACTCCAAAGCATTGGTAATGATCTTGATAAAGCCAAATTATTTCTTTGGATAACTGGTTAAGAAATCAAGGACTATCCCGGACTCCTTAGCTCTGCTCTACACACACTAAACACATACTCGACTACTGGATGCAAACAAGTCTACCCCAATCGGTAGAATAACAGCGACGTTCGCTATCCTTTTCAAAAAATTCATAACCGTATCAAATTAATATGGGCGAGACATTTTCAAAATACAGATGACTGCAGGGAATTCATCCTCATTCTTGGAGGCTGCTTGAAAAGGGGAAATTTGGGGATGATGTTGATACTGACAGATCATAAGCTATATATTCGCGGCTTGCTAGGTTTGTATACCTTCATATTCCCCTTAATTTTAGGATTGACATGCCACATCTGCAGCAGCGAAAGGCACAGGTGTCTCGAGAATACTAGCTTTCCTGTCGTGAGGCAAGAGGTAGATATCAATCTCAAAACAATAGTCGAAATATAAGAGAGAATCTCCGTAGGCAATCGCGTGCAATTCGCTCCCAGTTAGCTTGCTTGACTGAAAAGGACCACTGAGAACCCTTTTATCATTGTCCATAAACCAGCTAGTCGGAGTTACAGTAGGACCGAAGGCAAGTAAGCCATCGAACAACCCTGCATAATTCGCAGTGTGCTTTCCTTTGGCAGTGGCAGAGTTCTCTTGAAGAAAGAACTCTACTGGGGAGACCAACAAATTTCCATAAGACAAGACACTCGACATCATAACTTTGGTGTCGTAAAGGAAACCAGATAGCGGTACTAAGGTATTATTAATTTTTGCGAAGAATATAGTGTTTTTAAAAACTATTCAAACCAGCGCGGCAAAATGTTTCGAACCAAGAAGACAGAATGGTTCAAACCAGCCTGGCAAAACGATTCAAACCAAACTAGCAAGATTAAACAAACCAATAATTCAAAAAGTTTCGTAAACCCCTAATAAGTTGTTGTATATAGGATAATAAGGAAACCAGTTCAGTTCCATCCGTTTTGACCCTTGATTGGTACTGCAAGACTCCCAAATGTAGTACATGAGGCAATCCTCCAGATTCAAGATTTCAGAATATTGAATTCTAATAAAAGTTGGTGTGAAACATTACGCCATTTGGTTTGAAAGACTGTGCGAAGGGGCACGAAACTTTTTGAATTATTGGTTTGTTTAATTTCGCTAGTGTGGTTTGAATCGTTTTGCCGCGCTGGTTTGAATAGTTTTGAAAAACACTGTATATACTGGTCGCGGAAAGCAGTCCGTAAAAACAATTGAGTAGGTGTAAAAGATTGACACTGAGAGTAAGTTGAGCACCAAAAATAGCGGAAGCAATGAAATATATGAACGTCTAACATTATTCGAGTATGAAATTTGTCATTTATTTGAAGAACATCTTAATCTTCTGGTCCTGTATATAATACAGTACAGACTTTTGCTACACAAAGTAGTAATTGCCTTTCAGATTTTTTGACAGATTACATCAGCATATTGAATTTTAGTTTTATTCAAACCAGCTATTTTTATTCCTTTCAATACCACGAAATGGCATAGAATTATTGTACGAACAATTTGGGTGACCTGCACATAGACGAATCTCATCCTCATCATCTCTGCAGAGCAATGAGCATCAATGACCAAGTAATGGCTAAAGGAAAGAGATTTGATAAGAAGAGTGCCAAGACGTTCAATATAGTCCACAGGTCACATGAGGACTCGCTCTATTTTGATAATGACGCCCCTAAACATGTTTTGGTAGAGGCCCCAAGCACAGCACGTGAAAGTGCCCGAAGGGAGGCTCACAATAGTGCTAAAGAAAGTTTAAAAGCTTACAATAGTGCTCAAATAAAGGCCAAATATACCCCAGAAGAGCTAAAAAGTATACGTGAAAATGAAGGTTTGGCAGCGCAGTACGGAATTACTTTCGATGACTCCAAGTACGATTATATGAAACATTTACGGCCCATAGGAGCTGCTCCAGACAGTATTTTCATCGAGCGCAAGGACAACAAGGAAAAGAAAGCCAAAGAGGGCATAGAGGAGCTTTTTAAGAAAAAAGATGAGGAAGGTAAATCCAATTTGGAAGATATTATCAAAGACGCTCTACCCTCAGAAACAAAGCGCAAAGCCACTCACCACGATATGGAAAATATTCCCAAGGAGTTGCAGGGATTCCATCCCGACATGGATCCTCGTTTACGTGAGGTTTTGGAGGCGTTGGAAGATGAAGATTACGTGGAAAACGAGACCGGGGATGATGTTTTCGGCGAATTATTACAATCCGGTCAACTAGAGGACGAGGACGAATTTTACGATAATTATGGCGACGAAGACGAGTGGGACTTGGATAACTACCAAGATGAGTTTTCCGACATGGGGCTGGACTACGAACCGGAGATCATCGAGATGGAAAACCCGTACGGAGAAGGTGAAGCTCTCGAGGGCCACGAAGCGCAGAATATTGTGGTTGATAATGCATGGGAGAGAGACTTCAAACGTTTCAAAGAAAGAAAGATTCAAGTTAACGATTGGGATTCCGATGATGACTTTGAAGATGGTGTGGGGTCTGCCCCTAAAGTATCTGAAGATGAAACCGGGTCCGAAGATGGTGGGGATGTCTTGCCTGACCTCCCGCAGATACCTAAAGCAGGAAAGAAACCCAAGAATAAGCTCCGGAAGAAAATGGGTGCTATGACGGACACAAGTGGTTTTTCCATGTCGTCCAGTGCCAACTTTCGAACCGAGGGACTAACCCTTTTGGATGACCGGTTCGACCAATTGGCCAAGAAATTTGAGGAAGATACCGATGAAGAGAAGGGCGAGTTTGACATGCAGTCCGAGAGACCGGATTTAGAGGGTATGTTAGACGATTTTTTGGAGAACTACACTTTAGAAGCCGGCGGAAGAAAGCTCGCCAAAAAGGACAAGCAAGTTGAGGCCATCCAGAAGGCTGCTGATAGTGTTTCCAAGGGTAAGGCTGCTCATAGAAGAAAACAGCAAAGCAGAGAAAACAACATAGGCTTTTTCGGAGCCTCTTTCGGAAAGCTTTCCCTTTAAGGCATGATTATAATCTAAATCCAATAGGTTCTTATCGATGAGTTAAATTTTCAGGATTTAATAGAAATTGAATTTGAGATCGAATGTTAGACTCTGTATTGGAGTTTAAGTTCTGATTCAGATCTATATAAATTGTTAAGCGGACACCTAGTTTGAATTCAGGATGCTATCACTTTACGCCTCACTGAACATGATTGCATCCATGTAAAATTTACATTTGTAGACTCATTAAAATGAGTTGATTTATCGTATACTGTAGAAGACTTTTATTTCTCGGAATATTTGAAAATCAAAGTTGTTCAAGCAAATTCAATAGTGTAATCCATACCATTTTTGGCTAAATAGTTATCATAAGTTTCTCAAGTAAATTTTCAATTGAATCCTAGAGTCGTTGCCGAACTATTCAAGATTGGGATTGTTCTTGCCTGCAGTCAGATCTTTGATCGTGCGCGACCCAATAATTGTAGTGCGCCCCAGAAGTCAAACCACATTAAGGATATAATCACAGCACAAAATACGTTCTTACAAAAGACTAGCTTCAGGACTCCTTTGTCTTTTCCTTCTTTACTCAGCTCTATCACTATTGGCTGATCTCAGGTTTCGAGGGCATCTTAAACAAAAGAAAATCATGTCTGTACCCTCAGTCTCCAAGGTGTACACGGATGCGCTAGCACTGAAATCACAAAGTTACTGGGACTACGAAAATATCAATATCAAATGGAACTCGCAAGAAAAATACGAGGTGGTGCGCAAATTGGGTCGTGGAAAATATTCGGAAGTTTTTTTGGGCACAGATTTGTCTTCCGGAGATAAAGTGGTGATTAAGGTCTTGAAGCCAGTCAAGAGGAAGAAAATCAAGCGGGAAATCTCCATTTTAAACAATCTTGTGGATGGCCCTAATATCGTGGCATTGTTGGATACAGTTCGTGAACCGCTGCTGAAGACTCCGGCGCTCATTTTTGAGAGTATCAATAACGTGGATTTCAGGACGTTATACCCTACTTTCACGGACTTAGACGTCCGATTCTACATGTTTGAGTTGCTCAAGGCTTTAGACTATTCTCATTCCATGGGAATTATGCACAGAGACGTGAAGCCTCACAATGTGATGATCGACCACTCCACCAAAACCTTAAGGTTGATTGACTGGGGATTGGCTGAGTACTACCACCCTGGCACGGAATATAATGTGCGCGTGGCCTCGCGTTACTTCAAGGGCCCGGAACTTTTGGTCGACTTCCGCTTGTACGACTACCTGCTTGACTTATGGTCGTTTGGATGTATGCTCGCATCCACGGTGTTCAAAAAAGAACCATTTTTTCATGGCAAATCGAATATCGATCAATTGGTGCAAATTGTACGGGTATTGGGTTCCGATGACCTTCATAAGTATCTTCAGCGGTATAACCTCACATTGAGCGAGGAGTATGAAGACTTGGGCTACTACAGCCGGCGTCCATGGAAGAGATTTATCAACGAGAACAATGCCCATTTGGTGAGCGATGAATTCATCGATTTTATTGATCTTATCCTCAGGTATGATCATCAGGAAAGGTTGACAGCCAAGGAGGCTATGGCCCATGCTTACTTCGACCCAGTGAGACATTAAAGTGATATTATTGTTTTGAAAATGTCGCTCAATCGCTATGATGTTTTCACCAAAGGCAAAGAATCCGAGGTTCGAGCTTGCCTTGTGTTGTTGAAGACTCACTGGCTACGTTAACAATTGCTGACTTTCACCGGTGCTCTATTCGAATCATATGGTCAAGAACTGCATACACTGTGTTGTTTCTACTGGCCTACTCTGAGTCTCATGATCATTAGTTGGCTTCGGTCGCATGGCTGTTAATGGACTAGTCTGAATCCCATGATCATGAGCTGGCCTTATTCTTATAAATGGAGTTGACTTTGGCCGTCTTATCAATCGTTGCTGGCTTATTATGAATACTTGAGTTCATGGAACACCCTAATTTGTGATTTGGTCATTGGTGGCACAATAGTCTTGAAGAGAAGGTAGACTTTATCGTAAATTATGCACGCGCAGAATTCCATCATCTTCTACCGTATGCATCCCCGCGAAACTTCCAAAATATATAAGTTGTGGAGGGCCAGGTTCTTGAACACTGTAACAACACTTCAAATGTACACTTATTTCGACATCTCTGCAGGCGGCGAACCCAAAGGCCGTGTTGTGTTTAAATTATACGATGACGTCGTACCCAAGACCACGGAGAATTTCCGGTCTTTGTGTACTGGAGAAAAAGGAAAGTCGGCTGAATCAGGCAAATCCCTTTCTTACAAGGGCAGCATCTTCCACCGTGTTATCAAAGATTTCATGTGCCAGGGAGGTGACTTCACACATGGCACGGGAATTGGCGGGGAGTCTATTTACGGCAACAAGTTTGAGGACGAGAACTTCGAATTGACCCATGACAAGCCCTTTTTGTTATCCATGGCCAATGCCGGGCCTAACACGAATGGGTCACAATTCTTTATCACGACGGTGCCTACGCCTCATTTGAATGGAAAACATGTTGTTTTTGGAGAAGTTGTGCAGGGCAAATCAATTGTACGCCAACTTGAAAGGTGTGAAAAGGGTGCAAATGACAAGCCGGTCGTGGATTGGATTATCGAAAACTGTGGGGAATTGCCGGCCGATTACAAACCTATAGCCTCAGTAGTTGCTGATGACGGCACCGGGGATATATATGAAGCTGTGAGTGCCGACGACGACAAAATCGACGAGTCAAAGCCAGAAACCATCTTCGAGGCCGCCAATTTCTTGAAGAATTTGGGAACAAAACTTCTTAAAGAGGGTAATTTCTCTAAGTCATACGAGAAGTACATCAAAGGTTACGAGTTCTTGACTGACTTTAAACCGGAGTCGTTGAGTGATGAGTTGACTAAAGAAAAGGCTAACTTAAGCATTTCTTTGAGCTTAAACGCATCGTTGGTCGCGTTAAAATTGAGGGACGGAAAGAAAGCCATCAAGGCTGCGGATGAAGCACTTTCATTCCCTGAAATTGACGACAAACTTCGGGCCAAGGCCTGGTACAGAAAGGGCGCGGGGTATTTAATGGCAAAAGATGAGGATAACTCTGAGGAGGCTTTCAGGACCGCTTTGGAATACTCACCAAACGATGCTGCCGTTCTCAAGGGCTTGAAAGATGTGAAACAGTTGGCGAAGACCAGAAAGGAAAAACAGAAGAAAGCCATGTCCAAGATGTTCAGTTGATTTCCCAAATTCAGCAGCTACGAGCACTTCAAGCTGGATGAAAAGTCGAAAGAATGACTAGGGTACTAATAATACTGTAAATATATCAAAAAAATCAGCACTATCGAATTAGTGAGCTCGTGTAAACCCTCAAATAATAAGTTCTTCATCACTTTAATTGGCTGGCGCGGCAGGAACTCGCAGCGCCAGGATTGTTAAACTTGCGGGACAACTGTACCTCACTATCACATGTCTGATGGCACGTGAGCAAAGTTCAGGTTCACGTGCCGACAGGACACGTGAATTGAGGGGCAAGCGTAAGAATTAACACTTGATCCATGAGCAGATAAGCACATTTCTAATGTTAGGAGGAAATTGTCGCCAGGAGGATTATTTAAGTCTACCTGCATATTGGCTGATATGCAGGCCAATATGGCTTGGCCTATAAGAAGGGGTAATCCGCGTCATTGAGACGGGACGGAAAAGTACAGTGTTTTTCAAAACTATTCAAACTAGCGCGTCAAATGTTTCGAACCAAGAAGACAAAATGTTTCAAACCAGCGCAACAAAATGTTTCGTACCCCTTCGCACAGTCTTTCAAACCAAATGGACAAGTTGTTGTATACAAGATAACAAGGAAACCAGTTCAGTTCTGTCCGTTTTGACCCTTGATTGGTACTGCAAGACTCCCAAATGTAGTATATAAGAGGCAATCGTCCAGATTTAAGATTTCAGAATATTGAATTCTAATAAAAGTTGGTGTGAAACATTACGCCATTTGGTTTGAACCATTCTATCTTCTTGGTTCGAAACATTTTGTCGCGCTTGTTTGAATAGTTTTGTCGCGCTGGTTTGAATAATTTTGAAAAACACTGTACATCTGTCACGGCGCCCCCAGGTTGAGTTTATAGGAATCTAGCAAACGTAATCACCGCTCCCACAATTGCAGGCGTAAAGCATTAGCGCAACAAGGATCTCCAATAGTGTACTAGCTCAAAAATTTTCACTCAAAACTATTAGTGTGATTCCTGCAGTTCTAGCATCTTATCCAATCCATTCCAATGGAATGATGGCCAAAGCGGGTCATTTGAGCTTGAGCCTTTTTGATTTGATGTAGTAGGTGCACGGGTGGTTTTTGCTTTGATTCCTTCTCGCAATCCAACAACTTTCCGGCCACTTCGCCCTGAATTTCTCACAACCAGTCCTGTTACAAACTCAAAGTCCCTAAATTGTAGATAGCGCGTAACATCTCTAGATTTCATAGAAGTTTGTATAAAGTCAGTACATGCTAAGTGACAGGCTTTTTATATTTGCTAGTCATGGGTGAATTATTAATCTTAGAGCAACATTAGTAATGAAAAATCATGTATTTGTCATGCACTTGATTGGTATCAAGCAGAATTACAAAGCTCAGTGAGCTCTTAGAAGTGTTCTTGAATTCGTAAAATTTTTTTATGAAAAAGAGACAGGGTTAATGAGATATTGAATGGAGGAAGCTTTTCACAAGCACTTAGGCTATATGGAACATTCGTGGTGCGCTCAGGCATGGCATTGCTGCCGACTGTGACACTTGTGCTTTATTCGAGAGCACACATCATCATCTGTAGGATTCTATTCCCAATTTAACCACTCCAAATAATCTAATTACCTGTACAAGTATACTGCATCTTGTATTTTCAAGTAAGTAGTTTTAGTAGTAATAGAATCTAGACAGCTGGAGAAAAGGATCAGCCAACAGTGGTTAGTGGGGTAGAGATCTTCTTCTGCTTTACTTTGCTCTACGGCTCTGCACTGAGTGCCTATATACGATAACTGTATCCAAAGTATACTCAGTGAAATAGCAATTGCGGTGAAATTAGTACTATAATATATATTATACGCCGGGTTAGTGTAAACCCAACTTTTTCCATCATAGGAGCAGAATTCTGCTACTTCCAGGTGTACAGGCCGTCTGATTGTAGATTTCGGAGACATTTAGGCTTCTGCTAGACTAAGCATTGGCCCCACTCAACTGGTACCGTGGGACTTTACTCCAGAAGAAACGGAGCTGGAGGGGGAAACTCCACAAATCTTGATAGTTATTTGGGGCTTTTAGCAATACTTTATCTGAGTAGAAGAAAAGTCAATAGAAATTAAGAACTATTCCATATGTATGTGAACGATTTTAACAATCAAAATCGTAACATGCAAGACCCAAAACATTAGGTACCTTAATACTCAAGTTCGCTATGCATGCATTATGCTGACGATACTTAGGAACAAAAGTCTGAGATATTGATGCTACACTGACAAAAACTTCGCATCCAAGCATCTCATACGCTGGGACGAACCCCTTTATCGCCCAAAATGACGTATTGTACGGCGTGACAAGAATAGCGCAACTGTGCTTGCTCTTAAGTGCCTTGATGCAGCAGACTGCATGGCGGATAAACAGTACTGCACACCTGCTGCATGTTCCAAACTATCGTCTGCAAGGTTGAGAGACTGTAGTGAGCTCTGATTTTCCATAATTTTCAGAAAGCTTGGAACAACAATGCTGCGAGAATAAAATTGTCGATTTTGTTTCCTTATGAGGTCATATGCAGATGTGTGGGTGTGTGGTACGCAATGTGCTAAGAGAAGTTGACGCGCTAGGTCCTGTTGATTGCTGTCAACAATGCATATAAAATTTTACGGAAAAACCGCCATGATGCCGTAACTTGCCAGGCGGGTTTCCGGAGAGGCGGCACTTTTTATTTTTTTTTTTTTTCATTTTCATGAACCATATATTCATATACCATATATATTCCTTTTAAAAACTAACAGAATTTGAACAATACAACAATGGACTCTGATTCCAGCACACCCCGAAAAGGCTTCAGCCTGGGTTCTGATGCTAGCCACAATAGCAAAGAGCACGTCCCACCCACTGCTGGAACCCGCGTGGAGGGGCCCTCCGAAGCTCCACAGGTTGATTATTTCTCTAAAATTCAACTTGAAAAACCCGTTCCTGAAAGAGAACATTTGGAAAATCCTGCTGCAGAACGTCCTTGTCCTGTACGCAGAATCACTACCACCGGTAGAGGGAAGCTTCTTGACGATGGCCGCCGCCAACTTAGAGAGAAGGATTGCTATGATAAACTTGGTTTCTCTTTCCCCACGCGCAAGAAATGGATGATTCTCAGTGTGATTTTTGCCGTTCAAGTCTCCATGAACTTCAACACATCCATTTACCCCAACGCCATTCCGCTCATATCTGAGCACTGGGGAATTTCTCAACAAAAGGTGCGGGTATCTCAGATGGTATTTCTTATCCTGTATGCTTTCGGATGTGAATTATGGGCACCATGGTCTGAGGAGTATGGAAGATGGCCCATCATGCAGGCTTCATTGTTCCTTGTGAACATTTGGCAAATTTTGGGTGGTCTTGCTCCCAACTTTGCCAGTGTGGTTATTGCCCGTGGACTTGGTGGTTTTTCTTCTGCCGGGGGATCCGTGACTTTGGGAATGACTGCTGATATGTGGGAAGCCAATGATCAAGGCTTCGCCGTAGCTTTTGTGGTTTTATCTTCCGTGGGAGGATCTGCGTTGGGACCCATTTTCGGGGGTTTATGCCAAGACCATCTTTCATGGAGGTGGAATTTTTGGATTCAACTTATTTTTGGAGGTGTAGTGCAAATCGCCCACTTCTTTTTGGTCTGTGAGACTAGATCCTCAATCTTGGTGGACAGAGAAGCTAAGCGGCGCAGGAAAGCCGGTGAAAGCGATAACATTTTCGGACCAGGGGAAATCAATGGCAGAAAACTTTCTGTCAAGGAAGTCTTGGCCATTTGGAAACGTCCTTTCGTCATGTTTGCGACAGAACCTATTGTTTTGTGTCTTTCATTACTTTCAGGTTTCTCTGATGCCTTGATTTTTGTGTGTATGGAGTCTTTCTCCTTGGTTTACAAGCAGTGGGGTTTTAGCGCTACCCAATGTGGTCTAGCTTTTGTTCCCATTGTCATTGGTTACTTCTTGGCATACGGCATCCATCTCCCTGACATTGCCAGACAAAGGTACCTCATTAAGAGCCAGGGCGAGGAATCGCGTTTCGCAGAGAGAAGACTATTGCTTTTGTTATTTATTGCTCCATTAGAAGCCATTGGTTTGTTCGGTTTTGCCTGGACTTCCATGGGCCCAAGCTACAACCCTTGGATTGCACCAATGATCTTCACTGTTCTCATCGCTATTGCTAATTATAGTATCTACATGTCGACTATCGACTATATGGTTGCAGCTTACGGACCTTACTCTGCATCTGCCACCGGAGGCAATGGTTTTGCACGTGACTTCTTAGCAGGTGTTTCAGCCATGTACGCTACGCCAATGTACAACAATATTGGCAAAAAGCACCATTTGCAGTGGGCTAGTACACTTCTTGGGTGTATTGCGATGTTGGTTGCTGCTCCCATTTACATTTTCTACTGGAAAGGTCCTGCTATTCGTGCTAGATCTAAGTTTGCGCAAACCTTGGCTGCCGACAAAAAAACTAATGCTGTTGATTCCGACGAGGAGGAAGAAATTGATATCGGAGGTAATGATATCCGTCTTAAAGAAAAGCATGTCCCTCACGAGCCTGGCCTGCAAATGGTTTGAGTAGATTTCTGTCTTTTGTTCATTTCTCAATAACTTTATTGAAAACTCCAACGCCCTCAATTCTATTATTCAACACTTTAACCCTCTAAATCAAATCATCGAAAGATATAACATAAAGGAAAAATCACTATATCATTTACGATTCCGTCAAGGAGTTTGTAGCTTGAAAAAATCCTATCCAGATTTTAGTCTGGTATGACACGTCCGTCCGCCGTTAGAATCAACTTCCCCGGAATAATTATTTCAATAGTCCTGATTTCATAATATCGACATTACCGAATTTGTTCTTTCAAGATACATTTTGCCACGAGAGCACTGAATACTTCGTGTTCAACAAAAAATATCATACCCGTAAGATTCGGCTGTGTGTTAAAATAAGCATATCGTTGATATCAATTGAGGAGATGCTTGCATTTTCTCCCACTTCTCGCGCGTGGGCTTGACGTCAAATCCCCACGAACGTTTTTTTAAGAGCTTAGCCGCTTAAATGCAGTCTATCTTGGATTTCATTCCTCGAGGTTTGTGCCTTAAGTCAAATTCGCTTTGACTACTAAATTGCGATCTCGATTTATCTTCTTACTTTGTCATGCGGCACCAGTCGTCTGTCGAGCTGGAATTAATAGGCAAAAACTTCTATCATGTTTTGTCTTTTCTCGAAAGAAAATTTATTTTTAAATTATTAGAGGACGAGAATCTATCGCGGCAATTTGCGGATTTAAGTTGCATATGATTCTTTAAGAAGAACACCTGTACATCTAGATAAGACACTTTCTCAATAGTAGCTATTAGCAAAATACTTCAAATTGTATATAGTGCAACTAATTCCTACTTGCACCCTTGATCCAAGAAATGAGAACCTTTTCTTTACTGTGAAAGAGTAGTCTTGATGTAACTGCGGATGAAAGGATGTTTGTCTGTCTCCGGATCCTCGGAACATTTTATTTCTTTTTTATCCCCGGTCGCAACCGACTTCGATCTCCTATTCTGTGGCTATGATACACTCCTTGCTTCCACGGTCTTAAGAGTCTTCTGATAATACTTCCAACCTGTTCACACTTTACATCAACTCCTTCAACATCCAAACAATTCAGTATCTTTTTTCGAATTTGATCTTGAGTTTCACTGAATAATATTCTTCCTCCTACGAAACATAGATCTTTTGGTTTCTGCCACAAAACCATGATGGTAAACGAGGTTAATAGCCATGGAGTGTTCGGTCCAGCAGAGTGCTCTCAGGCCGATATGTGTGACCCGTGCAGAATTTCGTCGTCTAATACCTCGAACTACAGTGACGACAGTTTTGAAGCTATCGCCAACAACGGATTCTCGCTGGATGATTCACAAAATAAGGACGCATCTCCTTTTCTGCCCATAAACACATCATCGTCGTCGGTCACATCGGTGGAATTCTCCCCTGTACAGCCTCCCAAACAAGCTTTCGCAAGCACTGAACCTTTTGTGTCGAAGTTCTCAGCTCAAAGTGACTTTCTAGATTTCATAGACCCTGCGCCCGCTCGTCCGCCACAGTATGGAGACATGCCACCTGGAGGATGCCCGAGATTTCCGATATTCGATGAGGACTATGGTAACGAATCTTTGCCCTCATATTCACCTGCTGCATATAAAGTTGGAGTTTGTTCCCGAAAACAAGAGTGGCTTTCGCCGTATGAGGTTTCCCCCACCAGATCATGGAAGAATGTGATCATAGAGTTGAACTCCACCCAACTTAATGTTTACTCTATACCAAGCCAGTTGGATTCAACCCTCATGAATATTAGGATTAATGAACATAATCAAAACAGGCCAACAGGTCCTCTCTTGGATATTCGTCTTAATTCAGTTGTGACCACTGAGCTTGATATGGAGGTGCGCCGTGTGTGTGATAAACTCAAACTTTTCGATCTCGCAACCCCAATGAACATAGATCAACTGGAGCTTGATGTGCCGTTGAGAAGCAACTTCTCCCTGACACTGGCTCATAAAGTTCTCAAGGTTTGCAAGCAAAAGAAATTGCTCCGCTCGTATTCCTTGCAATATGCGAAAATAGGCTTGGCTAATGACTATACTAAGAAACCGAATGTCTTGAGGCTTCGCTTGGAGAATGAGCAATTTCTTCTCTGTTTTGCATCAACCAAGGAGATGATCGAATGGAATCTTGCATTCTCCATCGGTAAAGACGTTTCTTTGGACTTGACTGAGAGAGAGATTCCAAAATACAGAACGGTGCCAAGAAGAAGATCCACTTACCTTTCCAGAAATACCCCCTTCTTCAACGACGTGGTGACGCGGCGTATGAGATCCCGTTCCGAACCTTTAGTGGAAAGTTCAAGCAGTACTAGTTTGAGGGGTAAATTTTCCAAATTGAAGACCAAAATAGTGACTCCCACCGCCTTAAGTGGGTCTAAGGCGATCAAGCCCGTTCATGAAACAAATGAGTTAAGAAAGCCTCCCTCTATAGTATCAATGGGGGCACCTCAAAGTTTTGATCGCCATCGTCAAAGATCGTCCTCAACTGTGAATTCTGCCACTTTTTGTATTAGCTCAGATGAGGAATTTGTGAGTGAAGAATTGGAAGCACCTCATGTAAGAAATACTGAGGAAGACCTCGAAGATTATTTACAAAATATTAGTGATATCCGTGGCTCTGATGAAGATGATGAATTTGAAAATGACTTTGATGAATTTCTTAGTCTGCGATTCAACGAGGAACCTCTGAGTGAAAGAGACGGCGGGGACGAGAAATGGGAACCTTCAGTAAAATTCGAAAGCCGCAGGCGGTATTTGAGAAATTGTGTGAAATGCATCAGGCCACTCGGGTTTGATGACAACTGGGTCAATAAACTGCTTGTTAAACCAACAACTATGACGCCGTTGACGACAGTGTACGTCAGAAATCAATATCAGATGCGTGACTCCAGCTATTCATCTCTCAGTGATTTGTGCGAGGATTCCGCTGCGTCAACTGGCCCTCTCAATATCAGACGGAAATCAGGAGGGAATGATCCACTTTACAATCTCCCTGATACATCCTTGGCAAGAATACCGCATCATAATTTGAAGGAGTACAGCGTTGGGCCACACTCACTTATACCAAAAGTATTATGAATCAATCATAACTTCAAGTTCTATAAAAATATATACATGTAACGAACTGCTAACATCTCAACTAATTAACCTGTCTTTTAACTTTTCTCTAATCTTTAACTCAATAGCACGCTCCTCGAATGCTTTCATCATAATCTTGCTAACCTTATCATGAAATATGGATGAAACAGTATTATAAATAGGGTTCTTGAACCTATATTTTAAACTGAAATCAACTACAGTTGATGTTTCATTAGTGAACCGGCTTTTCACTTCCCTGAACTTCCACTCATTGTGCAAATGTTCGAACAACAGGATTGTGGCAGATTCTGCAATGAGCAGTTCGTTTTCAATACACTTGAGCTTGCAGACAAACTTTTCATCATAATCATTCCAACCCACTCTCAAACCTGCTTCGGAAGGAAGTCCTGTTACCTTGTCATATTGATTGACAAATGATTTCGTAACAAATGGAACAAACTCTTCATATTTCGAAACATCTGCCACTACACGATATAGTAGGTTGGACAGCACACTTATCTTTTTGGTTATCTTGTAGGTCTTCTCTTCTCCATTAAATGTTCCGAAGCTCAAGAAAGTTCTTTTTTGTATCGCATATACACGTGGTCTTACGGCAAACATAACTCAGCAACTAGAGAGTACTTTTGCTTGCATTCTCAACGTGGCTCGATGCAGGCCGAAAAAAATCCGAAATCTTTCCGTTCATACAATACGCTTTCTATGATTTAATCTTACTTTAATTTTCACTGATCGTTGATTGAATGATGTACAGATAATACTAATTAAGCACGAATGTAGACGGCTTGCTTAGAGTGCTTGACGACTGGCTTGATGACGCCTTCACTCTCCAAGTGTCTCAAAGCAACTCTGGCCATAGAACCACCAATCTTCAATCTGTCAACCAAGACAGAGACAGAGACGTACTTGAAACCTGGGACTTCCTTCATGATTCTGTCGTACTTCTCTTGGTCCAAGACAACGAGGTGCTGAGCCTTATCCTTAACCTTACCCTTGTTCCACTTCTTCTTACCCTTCTTACCACCGGCTAAAGCGGCAGCGGCCTTGGCGGCCTTGGTTTGTTGAATCTTTGGAGCCATCTAAATAGTTAGTATTCGTTGCTTTGTAACACAAGCTCTTTAAAAATCAAAACACCAAAAATGTGCCGGACAGCCCTCCGAGAATTTATCACAAGATGAGTAATCAATTCTAATTCTCTTAACGTCAAATTAAAAGTGACGGTTCACTTTTTCGATGTTTCAAAAAATAATTCCATGTATCGCTTTTTATGGCCTTTTCCCAGATTTCTTTAATTGCCTTAGATCATCTCATGCTGATCATTACATACTTTGATTCAAAAGTTCGATATAGATTAGAAAAAACTCTGGACTGAATCTTTTCCTCTTTTTTTTCCGCGCCGAGCGGGACTGCGCTCAGCTCATCACGTGCACGATTCGCGAAGCTGTAAATCGCTCGCGCATGAGAGTGAAAAAATCGCATCACGAGATAGTGAGAAATTTGGGGCTTGAGCCCTATTCTTCAGTATTGAGCCAAATCGAGTCGTGACCACACACTCACTCACTCACAGCAAATCGCAAGCAAGAAATGGCCAAGAGAGGTGCCGAAGAGCAAATTACGAAAGACGGCAGCATAGGCGATTTTTATGTTAATGAAATAAACACTCCAAGCTTTGCATCGTCTGATGTTTTAGCCAAAAGAAAAATATTAAAACCTAGAGGCAGAATGTTCAATCTTCAAACCAGACCAAGCCCTACTTATGGTAAAATCGATCTGTCGGGACGTGGCAATCTGGACAGAGACGAAAGGCTCAAAGCATTGGGTATTTCATTCTCGGACTCAGTCAAGAAAGTTAAAGTTGACGAAGGCGTCGCTGATTTCAGACCCCTCGTCAATATGTACCTCAAATACTATCAAGATATTGAGAGCAATTCAACTTCAAAGGCCACACAAGCGTCTTCCATTCCTGATACTACTCTTCAGAAAAACAGCTTACTTGATAAATCTTCGCATACGCCTCAGCCAACTTCGCTGATGGCGAAAGACGTTCCTAATCAAGTTTTACAGAATAAAATTACGAGCGAAAGCGATAATGATTCTGATGATGAAGCCAAGAAAGAAATCAAGATCCAGGGTCCTCAATTTAATCTAAGCTCTAGACCCACGATGGAAAACTCTCCATTTACGTTCGGATCCAAGCCCGCACCTAAAAAAGTGGATTCTGACTCTGATTCTGAAATCGAGATAAAAGGCCCAACTTTCACTTTCAATAAGCAAATCCGAGATCCAGTTTTCAATCTTTCCGGTAAGGAAACAGATATTGTGCTCGACACCTCGGCTAAGCAAAGTGGTGCCCCAAAATCAGGCCTTTTTAGTTTCGGATCTAGCGTAACAAAAAGCAATGCTGAAGCTCAAGGTAACAAATCAGTTTTTGGCGCTGCTTCAGCATCAAGCTTCAGTACTCAAGAAAGTCAGGGAGACAAAGGCGAAGACGCAACTAGCATATTTCTGGCTCCAACATCATTTAAATTTGGTCTGCAACCATCGAAGTCGCAGGAAAAAGATGAGGGTACTCATGAATCCATTTCGGATAAGAATTCTCAGCAAGCGGCATTTGGTTTCAAATCCAATTCTGGTACTAAGGAAAATGGGAACGAAAACAACAAACCCCTCTTCAGTTTCAATTCTGTATCAAAGTCCTCCGAGGAAGGATCAATGCAGCAGAATTTCAATTTTGTCAACAAGCCTAACAATCAAACTTTTGGAAGTACGACGTCCTTCAATTTCGGTGGGACGTCAAGTGTATCTAATTCTACGACTGGCTCGCAGAAAATGACTTATCAAGCGCCAACTCTAGATGACAATAATTCAAAGGTAGATGACACTCCATCAGTCACTGAAATGGAAACTGTTGACGCAAATGAAGAGAATCCAAACATCAAATTTGACGCGGTTGCGTCACTCAATGATGAAAAATTAGAGACAAAAACCGGTGAAGAGTCGGAAACTGTTGTTTTCCAACGGAAAACGAAACTTATGCTCTTCAACGCTGAAGATAACGAAAATCCTTACAAAACTTTGGGAAAGGGTGAGTTGAAGGTTTTGCATGCAGAAGAAAAAGGCACAAGTAGAGTATTGATTAGGGCCGACGGAAGCCTTAGAGTTCTCTTGAATGTGTCTTTAATTAAGGATTTGTCGTATTCTACTTTAGGCAATGGATCCTTGGTTCGGATTCCCGTTGCTAATGAGAGTACGATCGATACTTATGTACTCAAAGTGAAGACAGTAGAAGATGGTCAAGAACTCTGCAAGATTTTGAATGACTTGAAGTCTCGGTGATCTATCCTCGCCGGAATTAACCTTGTCTAACTTCTATTCTTCTATATGTACGAGAACGATCTCTTAAGATTTTCAATAAAGAAAAATCAGGTAAGCAGTTTGGTGTGCATGTCGTGTTTATAATCTCCTCTGAATTTCCAACTTGTCCGAAAAGCTATTGCATCATCTCAGAAACCTCGATTCGCCTTTCTATTACCCTCTTCTTGTATTTCGATAACACACGCTATCGTCGGATTAGATCAAGTCCACATGACGAACTTCAAATTAACTGTCGATTCGAGTTAGTCCCGAGGGCCCCTATGGACATCACTATGCTTCTTTCAATGATTCAACTGTTATAAATGCGTGGGTGTCCATGTTGATGATGCCATCGTATAGGTTTGGCGTTAATGGTTATATTACTGGTATTTCTATTCTTCTCGTTTCCAAAATAGTCTCAATTGTTATTACCAGGCTTCTTGTTTTGTTTGAGTTGATCGAGCTCCTGAAATTGAAGAAACCTCAGCATCGCCCGGGAAATGTGGAGGTGTCGTGTATTTTTTAAAGAAAAATCGTTAAGTCTCTAGGCAATCGAAAGTTTAATTGCAGACCCCAAGACACCATGACTGAAAACTCGTGTTCAGCTGGTAAATTATCAAAACTAAAAAAGTTCAGTCCTCAAATCGGGTTTGTTAAGAGATGGACAGCCTTTCACTGACCATCCCAAAGAAAAATACCGGCGAATGACGTAGGAATGAAGTAACGGTTCAAACTTATGCTTAAGAACATCTTGAGTAGTCAACTTGCGCTCGCGGTCTGACCAATCGGTATTGATAAAGAATTTCCCATGTCATTTGTCACAATTGTTTCCATCACCTGCCGGGCAACAAATTCTCCCTGGTTACATTTGAAATAGGACTTACCAAGGTTTTCCATTAACCAAAAGTGAAAGAAAGTAATTGCAAGACTGGTGGCCTTCGCGTCTTCCGTCGCATTGTTGTGTGACACTTGTGAAATATCAAGATCGTAGCTTAAATAAGCGGCAATTGCTGGGCTAAACTACTTGAACAAGCCTTTGAAAACGGAGTATCACTCCGGGAAGAGGGCGGTAGTCTTCACAGACTTGCAAGGTGCTTAAAGCTTTGAAATCTTGACTGATGAGCGGTTCATCACCTGTAAAGATGCAATCTGCAAAGCAAGGAACATATTGTTTATGAGAAATGCTAATGGCCCTCTTACTCAGTCTGCGGGTACGGGAGGGTGTCTTTGCCAAAAATACTCTTCAGAAGTGATACCTGGAGTATGTATTAGAGTGACACAACTGTTAAAACATAATAATAATATTCTCATGCAAAAAAAAATAAGAAACACCTTGAATAAAGAGTCCTATATATTGTTTCTCCTTTAAAATATCCCAAAGGTATCAGGTACGGTACATGAAGATATGACTAAACATAATATTAGATTGTACTCAAAAGATAGATAAGATACTTTAAATCATCAGACAGCGATCTTAGCTTAAGATAATTTAGACGAGTTCACATCATGAGTATATCCTGATATCACAACAAATACGACGGGGCCGCTTCCAATCTTAGTCTCGCGTTTCAGGCACTTATATTATTCTGACGCCCTAAATACATACCATCCATTCATTCATCTATATCGTTCTAGACTCTAACTATTTACAAGAGAGTATACTTCTGGCACTATAATTATTTCTTCGGATCATCCTTGAGATTGAAGAATTTGCCAAGCATTTTTCCTATTCTATGCAACTTGGATGGATGCAAGTCTTTCTCGTCAATTGATTCAATTCCGTCCTCATCCGTTTCTAATTTCCAATCCGCATGGGTTCGTTTAGCATTTTTATCGTTAAAAGCATCAGCTAGAGCTTCAAACAATGCGGTTTGTACAGGCGTCTCAGGCACTAGAGTTTTCACATTCAATACAACTTCCATATCACCACGGTTATTCATGTTTCGGTTTATCGGAACACCTTTTTCAGGAATTGTGAGCTTCTTTCCATTTTGAACACCTGGTCTCACCTTGAGTTTGATATTCTGGCCATCTATAGTGGGGACAACGATTTCTCCGCCTAGAGCAGCTGTAGTCGTTAAGATATCCTGATTTAGAACGATATTGTTATTTGAACGTTGGAAAACTTCGTCTTTTTGAACATTGACTCTGACGATGAGGTCACCCTTTCTGGCCTTATTGTAGGCATCTTGAGTTATGAATGGAGCATCTCCACCCCCTGGAATGCGAATTCTTGACCCGTCAGCAATTCCGCAAGGTAAATCAACAGTAGTTGATTTCGGTACCTCTTCAACTCCTGCACCATGACACGTTGAACACTCATCACGTTTTTTGATACTCACTCCTGTTCCGTGACAAGTATTGCAGGTAGAAGCCATCTGAAAGCCTCCAATGACATGAGTGTTTTGCCCTGTTCCGTGACATGTAGGACAGGTACTTTTCTTTTTACCAGCTTTCATACCTGAGCCTGAGCAGGTATGACAGGAATCAACAGCTTTGTAACTGACATTTATCTTTGCCCCGAAAATAGCTTCTTTAAATTTTATTGATTTGAGAACCTCAACGTTATCACCCACGTGCTCCGTGACAAAATGTGCTCTGCCTCCACTCTTTCCCCTTGCACCTCCATTAAAAGCTTGTTTGAACAAATCCTCGAAATCAAAGCCCATTCCGTTGAAAGGACCCCCTTGGCCGCCAAAGGGGTTTCCCGAATTTGCGTAAGGGTTTCCGTTACCAAAAGGGTTAGAGTTTCCACTGGCATCAAATGCTGCTCCACCAAACTGATCATACTGAGCTCTTTTTTCTTTGTCACTCAATAACTCATAAGATTCCTGAATTTTATGGAACTTTTTCTCTGCTCCTTTCTCTTTATTCACATCAGGATGATGTTTTTTGACAAGTTGATAGTAAGCCTTCTTGATATCAGATGCACTTGCACTCTTATCCACTCCTAAAACATTGTACGGATTAAAATCAATTGAACGTGTGTTGGATGTATGAAATTGTCTAGGAACTGCTCTTCTCAAAGAAGATATCCTTGCAATGCCATATGGTTTTGCTGTAAAGCGTATCATTGAAATCGGGATTTTAGCGTGGACAGGACTTTAGTGACTTCTCATATATTCGAGAAATTTTCTAGAATTTACGCACGGGTCACGTGATTACACTTGTATCAAGGTGCAAAAAAGCTCGTGTTTCTTAAACTAATTTCGACTCAATTTTTTGGGGAACTTATCACAGGAGACAGATTCAAAATGTTTTGTCCCAAGACTCCAATTTCATGGTACCATTCTCTTGGAAGTTGATGTGCATCTTGAGGGCGTCCTTCAAAATGTGAGGTTCATGCAATGAAGTTGCCTTTCTCGCGTTGAAACAAGCTCTATCAAAGTATTCCTTTAATTGATCCTTATAGTCTGGGTGGGCGCATTTATTGATAATCTCAATGGCCCTTTCCCTGGGAGCCATGCCCCTCAAATCCGCTAAGCCTTGTTCAGTCACAATGATGTCTAAATCATGTTCAGTTTGATCGACATGTGGAGAGAATGGAACCACACAGGAAAGACCCGTTGGATCTGTCTTTGAGGGTCTGGCTGAGGGAGTATGCATAATGGACAACTTAGCATTTCTCAAAAAATCTCCGGATCCACCTAAACCGTTTAGCATTCTAGATCCCATAACATTTGTAGAGTTAGCATGAGCGTAAATATCAACTTCCACAGGCGTGTTCATTGCGATGACACCAAGTCTTCTAATAATTTCAGGCGAGTTTGACACAACTTGTGATCTTAAACACAACTTCTTAGAAAACTCATCCCAATTAGCATCAAATCTGTCGAAGCCAGCCTCCGTCAATCTAATTGATGTGGCAGTTGCAAAGTCCAATGACCCAGAATCAAAGAAGTCAAGAAAGGAATCTTGCAAGACCTCTGTCCAAACGTTCAAGTTTTTGAACTTTGACTCTGCTAATCCTTCAACCACAGCATTAGCAATATTTCCTATTCCCGATTGAAGAGGCAACAAGTTTTCTGGTAATCTCCCCATTTTTACCTCATGTTCGAAGAAATCTACAAGATTGGCTCCAATTTTCTTCGACGTCTCGTCAGAAGGAGTGTTGGGTGGCACTTTGTCTCTGGTAGTAGACTCAACAATTGCCACAACTTTAGATGGATCCACTGGAATCGATGTAACACCGACACGATAATCACAAGTAGTATGTGGATAAGGTTGTCTGTGAGGAGGGTTCACAGGCATGTCAATGTCATGCATTCCTTCAAAAGAGGGCGTTTTGGTGTTAACTTCAATAATGACTTTATCTGAGACAGAAATCATTTCAGGTGAAGCTCCCACTGCGGGTCCTGGAATGATTGATCCGTTTTCATCAATTGCGGTTGCTTCGATAATAGTGTAATCGAGCAAATCGTTCTCTTTTTCTTTGGTGTAGAAACCGTAAGTCAAGTCTTGAGGAAACATTGACAAATGTTTATCAAAAAACATAGTCCTTCCATCGTTAATAGCTTTGGCAATTGGTTTACCGACTTGATGTGGTGATCTACGCAAGATCATGGAGTTTTCAGCCCATCTCGATTCCTCTGGCCCTGCTGAAGCCCCAACGAACAAATTAAAGGCTAATTTACCCTGTAAGTTGTTTTGCTCTACATGGTCGGCGAGCGCTTTGGGAACGACTTTGGGAGCTCCAACACCCGTAAATCCGGACCATCCGAGATACTGGCCATGTTTGAACAATTCAATACATTCCTCAGGCTTTCTCAATTTTGATAAATATGGAGCATATTTAACTCTTTGTCTCAAAAGTGCTGACATTTCTTAGATATTGGCGAATAAAATTTGAAACGATGAATATGTGCAATAGGCGATGTAGTAGCGGCAACGAGCTATCTTTTTGGTGGGGTTAAGTGGGGGTGTGCAGGTGTCCAAAAAAAAATGTCTTACCCAAAATAATCTCGACCGTATGCCAAAAAAATTCTGCTATCCAGTGCACAACTCAAAATGCTCAAATAAAACTTGACGAATGTAGAATTCTATTTAATGTGAAAAATTTAACTTTAACTCACAATTTGACGAAGCTTTGCTATTTATAGTCAAATCTGTGGAAGTTCTCTCGTGCATCGAAATATGCAGTACTATTCGATACAGCACAAAGGTCGAAGTAGAAGGTGGCGATTAAACTACAATTGTAGCTGCCGCAAAACTAAATTCTGGCTTTGCTATACTTTAAAATACGCGCGTGTAGTTTTATTCATATTCTTTCTTACAAATTCAGGCAAAACCCTGTATTAGCGACAGTGGAAATCGGAGTAACCTCGTTCTCGGACATTCGCACGGAAAGATCCACAAATCAAATGAAGTAGACACTAGGAAAAATTTCATTGGCTCACCGTGCGACTAACGCCGAGTCTGGAAAGCTGCGAATTTGTATACAGTGTTTTCCAAAATTATTCAATCCAGTGCGACAAAATATTTCGAACCAAGACAGAATGGTTCAAACCAAATGGAGTAATGTTTCACACCAACTTTTATTAGAATTCAATATTCTGAAATCTTAAATCTGGACGATTGCCTCTTATATACTACATTTGGGAGTCTTGCAGTACCAATCAAGGGTCAAAACGGACGGAACTGAACTCGTTTCCTTGTTATCTTGTATACAACAACTTGTCCATTTGGTTTGAAAGACTGTGCGAAGGGGTACGAAACATTTTGTTGCGCTGGTTTGAAACATCTTGTCTTCTTGGTTCGAAACATTTTTGCGCGCTGGTTTGAATAGATTTGAAAAACACTGTACAAGAATAATCATGTGTGACAATTTGTACACATCTTCGACTGCAAAAACACGCCTGTTGTTGGCCGTAAACTTTTTTACCAATTGAAAAAAAAATAATAATAATCTAGCATAGCAGTATTTTAAGTTGTCGCAAATTTGGTCTAACTATTCTTTGGCCAATTCTTGAGTCAATGTGTAAAATGTAGACTCGCACAATAATAACCTCAGTGCACAGACTACCATGATATCAACTCTTTCTCCTCGATCCTTGTCAATTTAGTATTAAGACGGCTAACTCCAGTCCTTAACATTATTCAATGACTTGTGTATTCAATTTGTACTTTGCGTAATACCTTGACCGATTTAGCGCAGATGCCAATGCCACTCACCATTTGAAAAAGTCGTAGTTAAAAATTCAGGGCCTCGATGACTTCTTGTTTTCTTCTTGTTTTCCCTTGCCTCTATACCTATATGGCAGCAAAAAAAATAACATGTCTCAGCCAAAAATGAATGAAATTGGGAAAAGCTCTGATATGTAATATAACGTACAAACTATCTAACCTTCATACAGCATTTATCCAACCAAATCTGACTCGCTTCAAATTCTACTCATAATTGTTTTCAGCTTCGACTTCATTCCCAAACTCTGCGTAAATTTTCTGCCTCAACCGGTAGTAATTGTTTTCAACCTCTCGCTGAGTTATATCTTGCTCTATTGTAAACCCTTCTTCTTCAGTTCCATATCTCAAGGGGTCGTATTCGTTTTCAATGATTTCATTCATGACAGCCTCATCATCACTGTTGCTGTGCAATGAATCGGACGAGATCATTTGATCGAGATCCTCTTTCTCTCGTTCAGTTGTACGCTCCTCCCATTTACTCTTTGATGTAGGCATCGACTCAATGATTGAATTGAGCTTCTCGAAGTCCCCCAATTCATTAACAACAGGACCGTTAACCTCCATATCGTCGTCAAATAAGCCCGAGTTGTAAGCAGACATCAATTCTTGTGTATCCTCTTGTGAACATTCTTGCTCATTGATCGTTTCCTGTAAACTCTTACTATCTGACATTCCGACAAACTGGATGCTGTCTTCCAATAAGGTAGGGGACAAATGCTTTCCTTGAGGGTTTTGTTTTGGGTTTTGATGAATCATTTTCTTAAACTTGGATGTGACTTTTTTGTTACGATCCCTCGCCACTTCCTCTTCTAACTTATTGAACTCATCAGTATCATTAGGTGACAAATCCTCAAGGAGAGAATTGAAACTTTCAGCTTCAAATTTTTCAAAGTTCTCATTGTTATCGATCAAGCCAGATTGATGCATTTTCGTACATGCAGTGTCATTCGCTTCAGTGGCTCTCGCTATTTTGAAGCGTGATCTTTTTGTTTTCTTATCACTTGCCACCTCGTTTGACCTTTCAATATGGTCGGAATTGAAGGAGGAAACACCAAGCTCAGCTCTGAAAGATTTTTCTATTATATCTGTGGTAACCTCTTCATCTCGATGGCCAGCTGAGTGATCCGTTTGGCTATCATCCGTACCCGATGAAAAATTGTCTGATGGCTTTAATCCAGAGCGACAGTTCAAAATTAAGTTCTCTTTAAATCGCAGAACAGATTGCTTTTCATGCTCTAAATTGCGCAAGATTTTTCCAACATTTTCAACCTCATTTATCTCGAGAGTTTCTTTGAAACGGACTTTCTTTCCAGTTCTCTGTGGATCTGTTTGGGCCATTTTGTTTCTTAGTTCCTGCACCTCCTTCCATAGACGATCATGATGCGTTGAAGAGCTGGGGAGAAGTGAATATTTTTCATCAAAATCAGAATCAGAATCAGAATCAGAATCAGAATCAGAATCACAGAAATCCCCGTTCGTGTCTTGGTAGCTGTAATCTAGTTTAATCGCATCTTCTCTCGGATCGTCGTCGGAATCAATGTCATTTGCTATGAGTTCTAGCTCCAATACGTTTCTTGGATCTATAGTCTGTTCCAAATTTGTTGACGTAACCTCCCCGTCTGCTCCACAATTGATGGAGAAATCCTGGCTATCATTTACTAGCCTGATGGCCTCTAATTGATTGGTAAGGTCTTTCTCACGTTCCAGGAGTTCCATATCCTCTAAAAGCTCTCTAATCTGCTCAGAACTTGAATCCTCATCTTTCCTGTTAGTTATATCCCTTTGCGACCTTAATTTGTCATCGGAATCTGAAATCGCTGAAAAAGTTTTGTCGTTTATTTTCACATTCATCACATTACCATCTTCATCCAAATTTTCTTGAATATCTACGATTGGTAACTCTTCACAGCTAATCTCAGCCTCCTTTTCTTGTGTTTGAAAAATGATATCAAAGTTCCTTATACCTTCCAATGTTCTTTTGGCTTCCTGGATTTTCACTTCAATGCAGTTGTATTCATTTAAAAGCCTTTTGATCTTTCTTTCGTAGAAATCTTTCGCTTCCTGTTGAGTCTTCTGAGCCCAAATCCCATCACCAAGCTCGATAAGAGCACCTTCTGAGGCTGCCTCCGTGCTCTCAGCAAAAAAATCAGCAATGCGTCTCGCATCCTGCCTCTTGCTATCAGAAACTTTTAAGGAAGTTTCTAACGAATCTATAGTCTTTTCCAAATTTTGAGTGAGTTCAACAAGACTTGGCTCCATAATTGCAAGATTTAACAGAGAGAAAAAGATGCGTTTCGCGGAAATGAGTATGATCTCCCACAAAAGGAGCAATATATATTTGATTAGACTCCGAAAATCCTAAAATTAAGTTACATATTCAACTTCAGATTCATCGGTCGAATGCAGTGAATTCTTCGGAATGTTGACAGTCAAATTTGAAATTCTGGTTCTCATGTGACACTTTTATCAGTTGGACAAATAGATTTTCAGGGCATGGCTAAAAAATATTTCTCTATGGTTCTCCAGTGCTGCATGTCAGAGGATGGAAACTCATTAGCAAAGAAAAATTCAAAAGCTGAAAGCATGTGTAATCGAAGTCTCAGTATTAGTATTCAAATCTATATGGTTTATGAGGTCTGTACAGATTCGCGTAACATTTACAAAAGTGATTAATATTAATCTTTTTAGTAATTAGTGGAGACTTAATTTTTAATCAGTAAGATATTGATCAGTGAAGTACAGTATATAGCTTCTAAAAAACAAAGAAAATGAAAATCTACTAAATTTAGAGCTGATGACAAAAAGGACCGCTACTCATGAGGCACTAGAGGTATTCGCGCACAACACATTTCGAAATAACAACACCTCACTCCACAATGGCTCCAACTCAATTAGAAATAAAGGTCAAAGCTTTGCAAAGATTATTAAAAGAAAAAGATTTATACTCGATGGAAATTCAAGAACAAGAACATTTAATTGAAAGCATGAAGTCAGACAATTCAGATGAATATGAGATAGAAAAACAAACTGAGGTACTTGCGGAGGCAAAGCGAATGATCCCAGAACTTGAGAAGAAAATTCAGGATTATAAAAAGTCGCTTTCCAGCTTCTTAGAGAGTTATGATGGTGACGAAGACACATCTACTGCCTCGAAACTAATTTTATAGCTAAATTGCATAGATGATATAGATCTATAATCAAAAAATTTCTTCTTCCGCTTCGCTAGAGGCATCATCATCTCTTGTCTGCTCTTCTTTTTGCTCTAAGTCATCATAATAATTCTTTCTTTCTATCCATCTTTCATGTATGTCTTCTAGCTCATTTCCTGCAGTGCTACTATTCCTTATCGCTTGACTCCACACCAGGTCTCCGCCAATTTCAGTGCTTCCAAATGTGTAACCGACAGCTTTGTCTATACAATGGAGCAAATTTATCATGGTTTTCTTGTTCTCTATCGCAAGAACTTCAAAAGAAACTAAATTGTAATCCTCCACAATCTCAGCGATCATCTCGGTAAGGCGAACAAAATTTTGGCCTAAGACCAGAGGTGACTCTTTGCGAAGATACTCTCCAAGGTATCGTAAATCTTGAACTTCTGTATAGTAATCAAGCCTCATAGCTAGTTCCCCATAAGACAGAAGCATGTCGATTTTTGATATAACATTGATATGTGGAAGGTTTAACTGAAGCATAGAGCGCAAGCTAAGCAACAAGACCGATATATACAGGGAAGGACTTGTTAAATAGATGGAATCGACCAACAGTACCACACAAAGTCTAGCATCCGAATGTTTGCCAAGATGGTGGAAGATTTTAAAAAAAGAGTCATGATGCGTGAAGAGCTCAACTTGACCAGGACAATCAAACAACAAATAGTTATCTTTACCTAATTCATGCCATATTTGCAAGAAAGATTCCATGGAGTTTTCGCTTAAGCTTTCAAGTGCATACATAAGGCCTCCATTTGGCCCTAAGTTTTGCGCCTCCATGATCTCCTCTAAAGTGATATAGTCTCGGATGTCAAATGCGCATGCTGGATATTGAAGATTCTCATTCGCTGGATCTAGATTAACGATTGAGCATTTCCGGCCTATAGCTGATAAAAACTGGTACATTCCATGACAGTATGTGGACTTCCCTGAGCCAGGGGGACCAATTACTACCTGACCAAACATGTACGTCGGTGTACGCTGTTGCAGATTGGGTTGCACTTAAGTGTGGTGCGCGCACTATTGGCGGAAGGCGAAAGATACCGGCGAGCAAATACACAGTACGCCACTTACCAGACATGACAACATTAAGCAACGAAACATCATTCTTGCAAAAGACCGTGACAGTCTCACCCCTAGTATTATTGTCAGTTGCAGACCACTATGATAGAGTAGCCAAAGATACGAAGAAGAGGGTTGTTGGTGTGCTTTTGGGTGATAAATCTACCGATATTATCAGTGTTACAAACTCATTTGCCATTCCATTTGAAGAGGATGAAAAGAATCCGTCTGTTTGGTTCTTAGACCACAATTACATTGAATCGATGTGTGAAATGTTTAAGAAAATCAACGCAAAGGAAAAATTGATTGGCTGGTACCATTCAGGTCCTAAACTCAAGGCTTCAGATTTAAAAATAAATGATGTTTTCGGGATGTACACGAGCAACCCCTTATTGGTTATTGTTGACGTACAGCCTCGCCCTGTAGGGATTCCGACAGATGCCTATTTTGCTATGGATGATATAAAGCATGATGGTTCGAAAGCAGAGAGAACTTTTGTGCATGTGCCATCCTTCATCGAGGCCGAAGAGGCAGAGGAAATTGGCGTGGAACATTTATTAAGAGATATAAGAGACCATGCAGCTGGAAACTTATCGTTGAAGGTAACAGAAAGGTATCAATCTTTATTGGGGTTACACCAGAAATTAAGGGAGATTGCTGGTTACCTCGACAAAGTGAAAGAAAGGAAGCTTCCTATCAACCACTCAATATTGGGAAAGCTACAAAATGTTTTCAATTTATTACCAAATCTAGCTTATGGCTCAGGTGAAACCGAAAAAGTTTTCAATCGGACCGCGGTTGATAGCGTTGAGAATTCTTCTAATCCACTTGCAACAGCATTTACAGTCAAAACAAATGACGAATTGATGATGGTTTACATAAGTACACTTGTCAGATCGATTATTGCATTTCACGATTTAATCGAAAATAAGTTAGAAAATAAGAAGTCTAACGAGGCAAAGTCGAGTTCTGCAGGCGCTTGAAGTCAGGTCCGGTTTTTTTGCAAGTCGCGATAATTCTAAACCATTACATAGTCGTGTATTTTTGTCATAAACTAACCTCTAAAGAAATAAAGCAGGCATTTAGCACCAAGGAATGTCTCACAAGTTGATAGGTTTATCAAAACTCAACTATGTCCCGAACTTCAACTTCTTTTTCTCTAATTTGAAGAGAGGCTTACTTCTAGAGCAGAATTTTATATCTAATGTGACTTTGGTTCGAAAGAAAAACTCCAAAACCGTTTCGAAGGGATCCTTCCAAGCCGAGATCAATCACTTGAAAAATACGGATGCATGCAATGTTGATAAACAAAAATTTAACAAGTTTACGGGCAAGATATTAACATGCCAAGATGCGGATGCCCTTGTATCTCCTGGAATCCACAAAGACTCGTCGACAAAATCGAAGCTCGTGCCATTTAAAATAGTCCCTAAGGATGTGAATAACCGAATAAAGGAGACAAATACCCCAAAGAAGTTGATTGGTCATTATTTGAAACTCACAAAACCAAATCTCACCATTTTGGTCACACTAAGCTCAATCTGTTCTTATGCAATTTCTCCCAATTCTTTATCGGTGGCTGAATTGGCATACCTTACCATAGGAACTGCGTTATGTTCAGGATCTGCAAATGCAATCAACATGGGACGGGAGCCTGAATTTGACAAAAGAATGAGCCGAACATCACTAAGGCCTGTTGTCACCGGGAAAATCTCACCAAAGCAGGCGTTTTTGTTTGCTAGTATATGTGGGCTTTTTGGAACATCAATACTATACACGGGAGTTAATTCGACGGTCGCAATTCTTGGTCTTTCCAATATAGTTTTGTACGGGTGGATCTACACCTCACTTAAACGCCGATCCATTGTGAACACATGGGTTGGAGCCATAGTGGGCGCCATACCCCCGCTCATGGGGTGGGCGGCATCAACATCGCTATCTCACCCCGGTGGATGGTGCTTAGCTGCGTTGCTATACGCTTGGCAATTCCCCCATTTCAACTCTTTGTCTCATAATATTGCCGATCAATATAAAAAAGCCGGCTATGTCATGGCCGCTGCAGAAAACCCAAGGCTCAATGCCAGGGTTGCATTGAGGTACTCTCTTTTGATGTTTCCCATCTGCCTTAGCATGAGCTATTTCGGTGTCACTGATTGGGTGTTTCCCATTGACTCAAGTTTGGCGAATTTCTGGCTTACGTTGCTCGCTTTCCGATTTTGGCGACAGCAAAGAGCAAACTACAAATACCCAGGATCCAACACCCCAGAGGGTGTTGCAGCTGCCAGTTTTCAGGCTCGCAAATTATTTTGGTGCTCTGTCTGGCAGCTTCCGGTAGTTCTAGTGCTAGCTATGCTACACAAAAAAGATCAATGGGAGCGCTTGTGGATTTATTTTGGAATCGACAACAAAGTGATGGAACGGCGTGATGAAAAGATAAGTTTGTAAATAGAATAGCTGAGAAATAAGAAAAGCGAAAGCTTTTCGTGGCTCATAAATCTATCATTTAGAATAACTCTCTACGTACGCAAGATACGCTAACCAAATGACGTTCAAATTAAAATTTTCAGTTGAAAAAAATTAGAGGCTATAAATCACTCTAATTCCCGAGAAAGAGAACATACCTTCAACCTCCTTTTCCTAAAATAGACAGGTTAAAATGGAAATGACAATAATGAAAATTGTTGAAGTTAATACTAAATATGCTAACAAATTGGTCGTCTAGTCTTTTAGGCTCTTAGTTTGAAGTCGAAATGTGGCTTTCCTTAGATGTGGTTTAATGTAATAAGACATCACTGTCAACTGAAAAATTTGATATTTATCCGATACTTAATTCTTTAATTTCAAAGTCATGATTTAAATAAATATACCAATCATCTGATAACATCTTATAAGGAGCCACCTTTCAGAAAAAAATGCTATGCAAGTGTTGAGCCTGCGAGTATATCGACCACACGGTGTTACACTTAAATGGGGCATTTCAAATTTTACAAACACTAAATTTAAACAGCCCACTCACAATATTCAAAGTCATATGAGTTGAACCGACATTAAATAGGATTATTATCAATAAAGACATTAACCATCCCCACAACAATTATTTGATATCATAAAATTCTCGAACAAAATCGAATTGCACTCTTTAATCAAACCCCCTTCTACAAAACTAGTTCAACATAAAAGGACTCATAAATTTATCGGTCATCTTTAGATCTAATATACTTCTACATTCTAGTGCAGTGTTTCTTAAAACTATTCAAACCAGCGCGAAAAAAGTTTCATACCCCCCCTTCGCACAGTCTTTCAAACCAAATGAACAAGTTGTTGTATATAAGATAATAAGGAAACCCTTTCAGTTCCGTCCGTTTGACCCTTGATTGGTACTGCAAGACTCCCAAATGTAGTATATAAGAGAGGCAATCGTCCAGATTTAAGATTTCAGAATATTGAATTCTAATAAAAGTTGGTGTGAAACATTACGACATTTGGTTTGAACCATTCTGCCTTCTTCGTTTGAATAGTTTTGTCTCGCTGGTTTGAATAATTTTGAAAAACACTGTTTCATAATGGTAAATTATTTAAACCATTTCGGTCAAATAAATTAGCAATAGTTTAGTGAGTACATCCCACTCGATTTGAAATTAATCTTGACGGAGTAAAAGTGCGTCTACAATGCTTATTTACACAATGTTCCCACTCGGAATTCTTTTTCGTATCCGTATTAAATTTTCTGCAATCAATTGTCCAAATTTTTAGGCGACTTTGAAATTTCATAGCACCGATGCACAGTAGCTTCAATCCTTTTGATATTAAATATTTATAACCATAAAAAGTTCGGAATTCAAAATATGTTGTATCATAAATTAGTCTGTCAAGCTGCCCACTAACGCACTTAATCAGTTGCATCTTAAATTCGAGGGGGGAGGTGTTTTACACCATACGAATACAAGCCACCAAAAGTATATAAAAAGTCTCCACAAAAATTGCTGTGTAGTAATTTGCACACGTTTATGAATTCGTCCACTTGATGATAAGTAAGTATGTTTGAAATGATTCCACATGATAAATGCGAATCAATTGTTTTATATTTGCAATGTCTATTTCTTTAAAAGTTAATACAATAGTTATTCAACACAAAATATATATTTTATACGCATAGATAGTACCAACAATTGATTTCGGAAGAGACAATTAAACGTTATTCTTTGAGATATGATTTTATAATACATTTAGTAGGAGGTCAGAATAATCAGCTTTGGTCCTATTCATTACTGGGAGTTTGATTTATTTGTTAAATGCCTGACTTTGATTATTTCTGGTTGAGAAATGATTACCCCACTCTGTTACCCGCAAAACTATTCATTAAAGTGTCAAGGGGGGTTTCTTTGCAGTTTTCTCCGGCCTTTTTGTTTGGTAAAAATTAACACGGGGTCAGCTTTAGGTTAGTTAATGATAAATAGTGTAAATTATTGTATTGCATCGTCTTTTTCAGGCCATTATGAGATGTTTGCAAAAATCATCTTTCTGTGAAGGCATGGGTAGTTCAGTTTTTAGAACTCTGAATCGTGAATTCTTTCAGAAGTTCAATTTTTTGTTAGGCTTTGAAAACTTTCTAGGATCGTTTTATGATCAGCGCATTTTGTTACTGTTTGGGATTTGGACTTTCTTTCCAACGAGCCAAACTATATCAGGTTTCATTGGTGAAACAAAGACTTCTTAAACTCAAGTAAATGTTTTTAATCAAATGTGTTCACCTTTGACAACTGTTTCGTTAAATACTATATGTTCTACAAAATATTCATTATTTTTCGTGCAATGTAATGTTATGTTATTTTTGCTTTCAAATAATGAGTTTTACTTCGTAAGATGCCGATAATGGTAGGAAAGAAAAGGACTTTGGGATAGCAATGGGTATGTAAGTCTTAAACGGAATTGAATTCGGCTTCGATTTTAAACCCATTTATTTTAGATTTAATTAATTGAAAGTTTTGTCAAATCAAAACAATTGTTATGGGTTACACATGTAGGGAAATAGAATTACAGAGATGTGTCGGGTGTTGATTCTTGGCTTACTATTGAGGCAAAACTTTGATTGACAAGGTATGGTGATCAAATTTAATTGTAAAAGCTCGATAGTACAGTGATAAGATCAACTTAGCGGTTGAGCGTTGCAGAAAACTCTTAGAATTGTGTTTTTTTCTGTTAGCTCGCATTACTAGTAACTTGAGAAATTAACAATGTTTTGTTTTTGACCTGTATATAGTGTATATTCTTATACTCGTTAATTCTCACTGAATATTAACATCGTCCAATAACAACAAACGAACGCAAGATGCCAATCAAGTCAATTGAGTCTCTCTTATTTGAAAGCAAGCTTGTCAACTCCAGCTCAATCAGTATTCTTCAAAACGCGACTATTGGCATTGATGTCGAGCATTATTTGAGTCGAATCTATACTTTCAAAAAAGAGCAGTACCTATTCGGAATTGGCGGAGCCCCATCTTCATTGAGTGGCTACATCAAATCTGATGTGAAAGTCTTTAACGAATTCAACATTCGCCCTATTTTTGTTTTGCCAGGTCTCCCAATTAATGAAGAAGATCAAGCCACCTCAAAGAATCAATCAACCCCTCAAGAGCAACATTTGGAGGCCACTTGGGCTCGATTGAATTCAAAGCACTCAATTATTAATGGCAATACTTTGGGATATTTGGGTGAATCATTCCGCTTCAATCTTGATCCCTTACCGATTAATCCAATGATTAATGACATTGTATCGCTTCTCATTGAAAATGGCATCGACTATATTATCAGTCCGTATGATGCCTCATTTCAATTGTCTTATATGTATCAAAATGGTTTGATAGATTCGATTTATGGTTCAACTGATACCCTTCTCACCAAGGTTGACAAATTCATCCTCGGTATGGAATTTCAATCCAAAGACTTTAGATTTGTTGACAAGCAAAAGGTTCTCAACGAATTCAATTTAACAGAGAGACAATTCCTTGATTTGAGCATAATGGTTGGTTGCTCTGCTCAGCCGCAGACATTTTCAAACTTGCTTCCATTGCCTACGCCTAATCACATGTCATCCATCCAGAATTTGGGCTATTTTCGAATTGCACTTGACATATTTTGTCAGTATGTCAACTTTAAAGGGTCGACACCAACTGACCTTTTCGGCTATATCACTTCTCTAAATGATCCGCATCTAGTCAATTTGTACAAGAGAGGATATGCAGCAATCAAGTATATGCCAGTTATAAATTCGAATGGCCAGGTAAATCTCTACCTCACTGAAATGGCGAAGTTGGGCTTAGCTGAAAAGGATGACATCCTCGACAGCCTGTCCGCGGATGAGAAAGATTCAGGTGTGTGCGGGCCTCGTATTCCCTCAGGACTACATTCTGTTATTTCTCAGAGGCTTCCATCAGAGATGTACTTTTATCAGTCTCTTGGTTTAATTCCCATCAAACTTCTTGAAGCTATAACTCTGGGTGCATACTTTGTAAGACCCCCACTTGATTCGGGAAGTGGACAGGTGTACAAAAGGATGGTCAGTTCTGTTAAAGCGCAGACTGTTTTGGACGCCCAGTTCAATATGCTTACTCTGCTTCTCGCGAGGTACTATCAGGTTAAGCGTATCAAAGTCTTTTATTGGTTCAAAAACGAACCCATTGAGCTTAACAACAGACAAATCCCACCAGTGTTTGAAAAGCTCAGTAACTTGAATTTTGTTTCTGATAATAGCGACAAGTTTACACTAAGGAGTTTTTGGGATATCATGGCATCCTCATCTGCTGTTACTAGAACAAAAAGCTCCGATGTTTCGCAAAACTTGGTGGCTACAGCCTTCTTGAGAACATTGTCATTGCTTGGAGTAGTGGATCAGGAAGGTAACTTATCAAAAGAGGGTCAGATCTTTCTGAAATTTATTTCAAAACATTCTGATGTGGCAAATGATTCGATAGAGCAACTTTTGATGTTATACCTCTTATGTGAACAGGAAAAGATTAGTCTGCTCATGAATGATATTTCTCTCCCAAGTGTGCCTAAAAGCTTCAAAGACGGATCAATGGGACAAGAATTGTCACCGGAAGAATCAAGAGCGATTGGGTTAATTTCAAAAGTTTTTACGCTTCAGAAATTGAACATTTCCCCAATCAATTATCAAGGGCCAATTTCTAGAAGCTTGCTCAGTTTTAGAAGCCAAGTTAAATTCATCCAAGAAACCATTCAGCACACTTTACAAGTTAGTTTAGTTGACCTTATTGTGCGTGAAGAAAAAGTGAAACTCGACACCGAATCAAAGAAAGACTGGTACAAAATTATTGAGCAAATTCCATTTTTCAAAGACTTGAGTAACACTTTATTGGGTGTCATGAGTGAGATTTATTTTGAGTATTGCCTGAGGATGAAGAAGTCTGGCAAGCCAACATCCGATTGCATCAAAGGCGGAAAATCTCATTTGTTGGACACTATTTTACAAGTGAGCAAACCCTCACATAACATTAACTTGAATAGTGTGAATAGCGTTACACCGCTGCAATTCGATCTTGATTTTAAAGCTGGTTTGCGGCTTTGGAATCACTTTAAAGCGTTGAGCCAAGCCATGAGTGAAGCAAGCTCGGACGTCTTCACTGTTGATGATATGAGAATTATTGAGAAAGCGGATGAAATAATTCGTGATTTCACTGCGGAGAGCATTTGAGCCGTATCGTTGATTTCGATGAGTATAGACTTCTAGATACTAAAACAAATGCATCATCCACAATGAGGAGATAGAGGTATTTAGAGTAGAGAAATATTATTCGCGATCATTTTTTTTTATCTCTTGGCACTTCTTCGCTATATTTTTTTCAGCAGCGATAATGCTTCCAAGTTGTCTGGTCAACCGAATTCTCTCATTCAATTCCAATCGTTCAATCTTCACTTCCGGAATTAGTGTTGGTAGTGACTTGAAACACCTGGTCACGGGAAAGGGGCCTTTCGTTGATTTACCCACAATAAAGCCCCTAGGAAACCCGGGGGGTTTTGTCAAAGTGTTATTACCTCAAGGCTCTATCCTAAATGTCCAGCTGACCTCTGTTTCATTCATCAAAGGAGATAATACCAAACTTCTGGCAAGATTGGCTCTTCAGTGTGGTGATATGTGGTATCAAGAAATTAAGCTGGGTGCTCCATGCACGCTCTTGCTATCGAATAATGAACTCTCGCTGCCAAACCAAACCTATGTGTCCGTTTGCAGAACTCAGAAATGGATTATTCCCAATACTAAAGATTTGCTAGCATGGTCGGGTCTTGATTTATCAATTATAAAACGATCACTGCGATTGTTTGTTGAGGGTACGGGGTTTTTTATTGCAAGGGGTTATGGAAAAATACAAAACTTTTACTTAAAGGAAGGGGAGCTGATCTTCATTCAATCGCATGCTTTGGTCGCAACGTGCTGTTCAATTGAGTCTGATTTTAACTTCGATGAGACCCTAAAACAAGATTCATTCTCACTCCGGAAATTAAGTTCCATGTTAAGTCACCGTCTTTCTTCTATTTACAATTTGAGTGAAAGGATGAATTTAGGCGAGTGGTATAAAATTATCAAGAGACATTCTTCAGGTTTGTCTAGCTTGCTAAATTTTTCTTGGTTCTCTAGATCTATGATGGGGCTTACAAGGCAAGACAACTTTGCGTACAAGAAAGTTCGTGGCCCAGGACAAGTTCTAGTGCAAACCAAATCGTGTTGAAAAGCACAGAGTCTGCATGTTTGGGTAGGTGTGAATTCTTACTTCATTGCGGAGAGATTTTTGCAGAACTCTAAAGTAAAACAATGAACTACTACTGAGGAAAGCATCCTGAGAAGTCTCCCAAAGCATAGAGAACTCACCTCGTGTATCTTGAAAAGTGCCCTAGTATCTCGATGAGACTATGAAATTAATTATCCTCACTCTGGCTTATTTCTCCTGCTAAGTTTTGCCACAAGCAGGGGTACATAAATTGATCTGTAAAAGTTCAACAGTTCCCTCTCTTTACAAAATTTGATCCTGAATATAGTAGCAGATGATAAAGCGATATTCGCACGGTAGTGAACTCAAGGTTTTAATTGAATTAATGCTAAAAATTGACGACATTAGCTCTCCCAGTGAATGGGAATTTTTCGCTCATGGTAATGCAAATTGCCTCTTTAGATATGTGGGAGAGTGTAAAAGACTTTATGACAAACTTTTGCGATTGAGAGTGCAGAAAGAAATGCTGAGCTACGTATCTACTCGGGAATTACACGAGTTTATTGAATCGAAGTGCTTAAGTCTATTTCCAAAAGAAAACATCGATTCCGAATTAATTTCCGTACCTTTAGGCTTTAGCTCAAAATTAAAGACAACGGTTGAATTAATGAAAGAAGAAGAATATGGATTCCTCATTTCCAATATATTGCTGGGTGAAATTGAAACGTATATTTTGTCAAAAAACTGCGCACTTCACACTAAAATGCAGACAAGGGACGACAATTCCGATATTGAAAGCGTCATAATTGAGATGAAGCCAAAATGGCTTTACAAGAATGAAAACAACTACTGTAGAACCTGTCTGCTTTATCAACTAAAGGGTTTTGAAAGGCATTTTTGTTCTCTTGACTTTTTGCATAATGAGACTGTGCAGAATGGTGTTTTAGATTTGATCTCAAAAATCCCGGAACACGTCTTGAGGAGGATCAAAAAATGTCAATATGATCTCGAAGAGAATTTGTGTGGATTTTTCAAGGATCCAGAGTGTGTGCTCAAAAAATTAAAGTACTTACAAGAAGTTCGGGAAGATCGTGATCAAATTAAAAATTTGAGAAGTAAAGAAGATGTTCTGGAGGCTCTCTCAATGCTGATGACCTTGCGAGATGTTGGTATCTTTATAAAAATCTCGAAATACAAGAGCTCTCACGACAGAAGTTTACTCCGTAAACGCAAGCCTAATGAAGACTTCTGTGTTGAATCATTTGTTTATGATTTGGATTTGAAGTCACCCTCGAAGTTTGAGCACTGGGTGGACATAGAGACTAAACTAAGAGACATCTACGACTCTTATAATCCTCATTGGAGATTCTGTTCAAAATATTAACCTATCGCCCGTCGTGCCACACTCTAATTACCACACATCTTCTTGGTATCTGTTTTGGACTTTCAACGAGCGAACTAATTCAGTGGCCTTTTCAATCAGAAGGGATCTTTGATCTGAAATAATCTGCACAAAACAGTTCTGAACATCCCTTGCCATCTTGGATGCATCACCACATACGTAGATATAGGCACCAACTTGCAAGAGCTTATTGATTTCCTCAGCTCTAGCCTTAATCTTGTCTTGTACGTAAACCTTCTTGAGGGGATCATCACGCGAGAAAGCAACATCCATCTCAAATGTGTCACCAAGTTTTTGGGCATACAACGGCCATTCATCTTTATAAAGATAATCCTCTTCACTTTTTCTGCATCCATGAAAAAGTAATATCTTTCCTAGCTTCACGTTATCAGAGGAGTTCAATAAAGCAACCTTGTCTCTCACGAAGCCTCTCATAGGCGCTACTCCAGTACCAGGCCCGACAAGAATGACCGGTGTTGAAGGATTAGAGGGCAATTTAAAGGTCGACCTTCTGACGTGAACTGGTAGTTTGAAGTCTCTAAATTTTCCTTTCGGGCCCTGTAAATCATAAGTGGCAAATCTTTTACCTCTCTTACCGTTTTGAGAAAATTGGATATCTTTGATCAAGTTAGTGGCAACTCCAGTAATCATTCTTCCATCATGCTTTTCAGCCTCAACAACAGCGGTAATATGAATTTTTGACTTCTCTGATAAGGAAGACGAAGAGATGGAGTAGTATCGAGGCTGCAAGTGAGCGATAAGCTCCACTAAAAAGACGAATGGAACAGAATGCCAAGGCTCGCCGTCAGAAATCTCGAGAAGAGCATCAGCTAGATTCAAGTATTTGTTGTGGATCTTCTCAGCAAAGCGGCTTTTGTCGGAACCAAGAGACAAAGACTCCCTTTTTGCTTTCTCATTTGGAGCAAAGGGTGCAATTGAGTTGAGAGCCTGTCTCAGAATTGGACCGGAGATTTCGAGATGGTGTCTAATCACTGCGCCATATGTGATCGGGCTGTAGAATGGAAGCTGCGCAGTCGAATCTAATGCCTTCAAAGAAAAAACTTTGTCGACTTTGCTCTCCAATCCGAAACATTTGACAAATTGGTCGAAATTTTCATTCGAGTTTGAGGGCCAGATTGCCAAATGATCCCCTGTAGAATACTTCAAATTTGAAGGGGATAAGTCAAACTCCGCGTGAACACACGATCTGTCCTCAGAATTAAATAATTCTTTACTGGAGGAAATCTGAGCTAAATATGGATGTAAATGGTCAAATGGTCCCTTAGTTTGGTCAGAATCGCCTACGATGTAGGTTCGGTCGGGCTCACCATTTGACACATAACCATCGGTTGCACTGAGCTTTTCTTCTTCGATTAACTCGAAAGAAGGATCATACTTCAGTTCATGTTCCTCAAAATCCAAAAGTTTTAAAGCATCGAAACATTCTTCTTTCCAAGCCAAAAAATCTTCATCCATTGTACCGACTCCATCATCTCCTTGACCGTAGGGAGCAAACCGTTCAGCTCCAAGCAATTCAAGTTTATCATTCAAGGTTTTGCCCATAGCATTGAAGAATTCGTAAGTTGAATTTCCTAAAGCAAAAACAGTGTACTTCAAGGTTGCTAATTGATCTGCCTCACTATCAAGCCAATTGAAAAACTCAACAGCATTATCAGTAGGCTCCCCTTCACCATAAGTAGCAATAACGAAAAAGAACAACCACTCTGGATTCAAATCTTGCAAATTATCGAAGTCATAATCAGCTAAATCAGCACACAAGACCTTCAAGCCAAATTTTGAGTTCAATTCTTTGGCTAACTTGTGAGCATAATCTTCAGCTGTGCCTGTCTGGGAGCCATAAAACACAACTGAATTCTTGTCATTTTGTTTCATTTTGGCCAAAAGGTCTCGGGTGTTTTCATCACCGCTAGAGGCCACAAAACCAGCCGAGTTGGCGCCATTATTACTTCCAATAAAGTCTTTACCGAAGTAAAAGGCAACCGCAATTGCAAGAGCAGCTATAACTGTTATATCTAATGTATCCAACATTGAGGCAAACTATGTGTATAGTTGGAATTTTCTCGGGAATTAATTTTATCTGCGAGACCGACGCGGAATTAAACGACGAGCGAATGCCTAATTGAGAAAGTCTTGATAACAAGCGAGTCGAGCTAAGTATGATGTATAAAGATATAAAAAGAAGATTGAGATTGAATATTACTTCCAGCTTTTGAATGTCATAATTTTCTCAAATTTTTGTGCTGTGGTCCTGTCCACAAACAATTCCTGGGGCATATGATTTTTAAACGCATGTGGAAAACGGTCTTTGTACGATGACACTAATCGCATGATCCACTCGACAACATATTTTATTAAAGATACAAGAAATTCCCATCAAAAAAACAAAGAAATTCTATCGCTTACTGGCTAAATGACCGTTTAGATGTGTATTCGTAGCTACTTCAACTCAACTCTTTCGAAGTCCTATGCTGCATCTGCTAGTTCACTCAGCGCCCCGCTTTCGGTATTCGCCGTGCGAAATTCGGGAAAGCAGCGCATTATTGCAGTTTTGGCCTTTCGCTGACCATCTTCCAGATCCACAACCTCGAGCAAAAAGTTTAAAATATCAGGCGGATGTAACTCTCTCAAAGCACGTTTACCAAGAGAATATTCAGCACCCACTCCTGTATCTCCGTGGGGTAGTACTTTTTTCAAATATTCTTTTCTAGTCAACTCCGATAGTATATTGGGCGTATTCTTATTGAGTACTGGCATAGATAAATTAAGATTCTCGGAAAATCCGAAGTTACTTAGAGCCAGAATGAGATCGGGTTCATTGATCCTATTCCCCGACAAGACCAAAAGCGTGACAACGATCATAATTAGCCCCCCTTGTAATTGCTCTATCGTGTTCACAAGGACAAAATCTCTCTTATTGCGCAGCATAAGAACCCCTGAATACAGTAAATTAGTCAGCTTTTCATACTCCGGATTAGATGTCCAAAGAGAATGTAGAATATCCTTTGAAGCTGCTTCTAAGTTTGACGTTACAAGTATCTCACTTTCGTGGATTTCAAGCTTGAGGCCAAAAGTCTCTCTCATTTCATTGTCTAAAAGCAGTAACCACATTCTGGAATTCCCTTTCAAATTCTGCTTCTGTAGAACGGCTTGAATATGCTCTCTTCTGATTTTTAAGTTTCTTGAATATCTCCCCATAAGGATACGCAGCATTTGCGACAATATGGCTGCTCTCTGAAGATTCTGATTGTCCCCATTTTCTTCAGAGTCGTAAGGACTGTAATTAGAATTTTCGTCTATGTCATCATAAGGCCTCTTCGCCATTGTCAATGAGCTATACTACAAGAAGTGTATGAGGGATCTTTTGCGCGGACTTCCTTCACTTGAGGGTTGCATATAGGAACGATGTATATTAAATAAGGTTTGCTGAGTTGACAGTCCCTTTTGTTTTATCAACAGTTAGTAGTCGTTAATAAGCGCATCCTTCAGTTCAAGCGGGTATATTTATTCTCTCAACACCCTTAATAGGGCTTTCCGGGAGTTAAGTGATGATGAGTTATCCCATCCTTTGCATGTAAGGCAATTTGTGTGACTGGGAAATAGGCAGGATAAGTCTACAGAAGGCGAAATTCTTACGACTAAAACATGAAAGCTTTGATAAAAAATCAAAGATCTAACTTATTCGACTTGCAAATACAAATAAGTCTGTTATTCCCTCGTTTTTGTTTTTTCGATATGTATCGACGCCGAGGAAAATTTTGCATCTATACAGAACGAATATGAATTGCGAATTGATAGAATATACATACTCGCCTTCATCATATTAAAGCTGGTAGAAAATGTATCATAGGAATCAACATTTTTAGCTTTGCAGTACCACTCAGGTAAGTTTTCGTCATCCCCGACTAGAATCTTTTTCTCGCGAATTTAGAATTCAAGAGAACAGGCGCTTACATTCTAAAATGAAAAGAGTTTCAAGCTAGAGGGTCTCATTTTTAGTAACAAAATTTTGATTATTTCATCTGTAATTGAAGTCCAAAAATAATTGTGTTAGTCTTGGGAGTGTGTTAGATCCAAGACGGGTGGAATACAACCCATATATATTTTCTTCTAAATCAAGTACTTTAATCATCGCACAGCCTCTAGGAACTATGTTTAGTCGAGTCAATTTGATGGTAATCCCAAAATACCCCTCTACCCTCACCTTGTTTATCTTGCCCGGAGTCCGAATCGGAACTGCTTTGTTTACATCTTTTGTCTGCGTTTCGAGATGCAAGAGTGTGTATAGGCAGTGTGCGAAGACGTGCGCACACACGTCTGTACACGCGTGTAAACGTGTGCGCATAGACGTGTTTGCGTCTAGGCTTGCGACATTCCACATAAGCCGCCAAACCTCGAGAGAGCCTTGTATATAAAGTGTTAGTATATGTCTATGACCACAACTTGAAAACTGAGTAGACCGTGAGAAGTTCGCTTCTTCATACAGTGCTCCAATGCAGCTACAAACATCAAAAAGTTCTATGCACTTGTAACAGACGTCATCGAAACAGTAGTTTTAATTATTAACCGCATCAACTCAAAATCGTTATGCGACTGCGGAGGGGCGATTTTTCTGTAGCGAGATTATTTGTAAGCTACGCTCACGCGCTTGGCGCGTGCTTAACCCCTAAAAGGAAATTTAAGTCTTCAAATTGTGTATTGAGATTAGTTAAACTAATTCAGAGCCAAAATATATCCGGTCATAATAGTAATTATAGCAAATGAAGTCTTTACAAAGAAGAAGTTAACCTTGCAGATCATGTGTGATATTGTAAATCTTGTTTTGATTTTATTTTATTTCGGCTCTACACACGCGTCTGCGTCTGCGTGTCGCGATTTGCGTGACATGCCGTGCCAACGCGCTTCTTGTATATATATCCCTCAGTATCCTCCCGACCTCAATTTTTCTTCTTTCCCTTGCTTTTACACGCGAAGATAATTTTTTAATATGTACGTGTTTAAAAGAGACGGTCGTAAGGAGCCAGTTCGCTTCGACAAAATCACAGCAAGAATACAGAGATTATGCTATGGTCTCGACACTGAACACGTCGATGCTGTCGCGGTCACGCAACGTGTTATATCAGGTGTCTATCAAGGTGTCAACACTATTGAATTAGATAACTTGGCTGCTGAGACGGCTGCATACATGACAACAATCCACCCTGATTACGCTATTTTGGCTGCGAGAATTGCTGTCTCCAATTTGCACAAACAAACCACAAAGCAATTTTCTCAGGTAGCAAGAACGTTGTACAACTACATTAATCCGAGGACCAACTTGCACTCGCCTATGATTTCCGAAGAAACGTACAAGGTCATTATGGAGCATGAAAATGATTTGAACTCAGCTATTGTGTATGATCGTGATTTTCAGTTCAACTTCTTTGGATTCAAGACTTTAGAGAGATCTTATTTACTCAGAGTTAATGGAAAAGTTGCTGAGAGACCTCAACATTTATTGATGAGAGTCGCAGTCGGTATTCATGGTAATGACATCGACCGCGTTATCGAAACTTATAATTTGATGTCTCAGAGATTTTTTACTCACGGATCACCAACTTTGTTCAATGCTGGTACCCCGAGCCCTCAAATGTCATCTTGTTTCCTTGTTGCTATGAAAGAGGACTCCATTGATGGTATTTATGATACTTTGAAGACATGTGCTTTAATCTCAAAGTCTGCTGGTGGAATCGGTTTACATATACATAACATTAGATCTACGGGTGCTTACATTGCTGGTACTAATGGTACTTCTAATGGAATTATTCCTATGGTACGTGTCTTCAATAACACTGCCCGTTACGTGGATCAGGGTGGAAACAAAAGACCTGGTGCTTTTGCGCTTTACTTAGAGCCATGGCATGCAGACATCTTTGACTTCATTGATATCAGAAAGAATCATGGTAAGGAGGAAATCAGAGCTAGAGACTTGTTTCCTGCTCTTTGGATTCCAGACTTATTCATGAAGAGAGTCGAGCAAAATGCGGAATGGACTTTGTTTTCTCCTAACGAAGCCACTGGATTAGCTGATGTTTACGGAGACGAATTCGAGGCTTTGTATGAGAGGTACGAAAGAGAAGGCAAAGGAAGATCTACAGTGAAGGCCCAAAAGCTTTGGTACGCAATTTTGGAGGCTCAAACTGAGACTGGAACCCCATTTATGTTGTACAAAGATGCTTGCAACAGAAAAACCAATCAGAAAAACTTGGGCATGATCAAGTCCTCCAATTTGTGTTGCGAGATCGTTGAATACTCTGATCCAAATGAAGTTGCTGTCTGTAACTTAGCTTCGATTGCTTTGCCTTCTTTCATTGAGAAAGATTCGGAGAATTCTTGGTACAACTTCGAAAAGTTGCACGATGTCACTAAGGTTGTTACAAGAAACTTGAACAGAATTATTGATCGTAACTTTTACCCAATTGAAGAAGCCAGAAGATCGAATATGAGAAACAGACCAATTGCTCTAGGAGTCCAAGGTTTGGCTGATGCATTCATGATGTTGAGATTACCTTTTGACTCCCAGGAGGCTAAGGAATTGAACATTCAAATTTTTGAAACTATCTACCACGCTGCTGTTGAGGCTTCTATTGAGTTGGCTCAAGAGGAAGGCCCCTACGAGAGTTACGAGGGCTCTCCTGCATCTAAGGGATTGTTGCAGTATGACCTATGGGACAGAAAACCCACTGATTTGTGGGACTGGGATACTTTGAAGGCAAATATGGCCAAGCATGGTCTCAGAAACTCTCTTCTTGTTGCGCCAATGCCAACTGCGTCTACTTCCCAGATTTTAGGTAACAACGAATGTTTCGAGCCTTATACCTCAAACATTTATTCGAGAAGAGTTCTTGCAGGAGAATTTCAAATCGTGAACCCTCACATGTTGAAGGATTTGGTTGATTTGGGCATTTGGGATGATTCAATGAAGAATAGCATCATTGCTAACAACGGTTCTATTCAAGGCTTGGCTAATATTCCTGATGAGATTAAGGCATTATACAAGACTGTGTGGGAGATTTCTCAGAAGCATATCATCGACATGGCAGCAGACAGAGCAGCATTCATTGATCAATCTCAGTCATTAAACATTCACATCAAAGACCCAACAATGGGTAAATTGACGTCTATGCATTTTTACGGATGGAAGAAGGGATTGAAGACCGGTATGTACTACTTGAGAACTCAAGCAGCAGCAGCAGCAATTCAGTTTACCGTCGATCAAAATTCTGCATTGGCAGCAGGCAAGAAGATTGCAACTCTAGACAAATTGAAGCAAAGAAAGTATGTGTCAAAGACAACAAGAAGCGGGACTTCATCACCACAAGTCGAAGAGGTTGGACGTGCTTCTTCTACTGAACCAACTTCTTTGGAGAATTCGCTCAATGATTTCAAGATCGAGGACAAGGAGGAGCAATCCGACGGTGTCGAACAAGTCGACTCAAGCGAGAAGAATGATGATGGAGAGACAGAGGCAGACATTTTTAGCTCGAAAGTCATTGCATGCGCTATTGATAACCCTGAATCCTGCACCATGTGTTCCGGCTGATTGTCTTTGTACACAACAGCCTTGTATAATATGATTTCTTAATAAATAAAACTAGTGAACTAAGTGTACTGTTAAGTTGTAAAGAATCTTGAGAAAAATGCTACTTTACTGCAGAATCAGAAACTTAATCAATGCTCTTTCAATTCCGATCTCCACAATCACTTCAAGTCGACACATTCTTTAATCGAAATTCGCCTTCAAAATTTGCTTTAAACTTTGCATAAGTTGAACAATTTCTGCTGCTGACACTCAAAACCACGAAATAAGTTGGCACATGCCCTTTTCTCCCGACCGTGCTGACTATGACAGTACGATGGTTAGCAGATCCTACTTGAAGTTCATCACATAATCGTGGCAGTACTCTACAAACAGGAGTTGTTTAGAAATGTACAGGTCCACACTAATTTATTTATGCTCTTTCGAACAACTCAAAAAATCCATCAAAAGTTGTATGTCCGGTATTTCTGCTCTAACCTTGATCAACAGATGCTTGCAAGAATCAGCGGGAGTGCGAGGCTTCTTGACAGCATCAGCATACAGGCTTGTAATTACAAATTGAAGACAATTTCAATTTATTTTTACTCGGTGTTTTCATTCTTTTTTATAGAAGGATTTAACAACGAAACGTTTTATCGGCAAAAAACGAGAATTATAGCAGTAGAGTGCAACATATCTGCAGCGCATCACGCATATGCAGGTATATCATTCGTGCTTTAATGTTGGGAATTAGCGATGACGGTGTCATAGTCAGGCACAGTTATATCGTTATTGGCTAATAACTCTAAGAGATATGGGGCAGTGGTAGTCATAGTTGTTTCCTTTTAGCTGTTGAGATGAGTTACTAATGTATACTAGATGGTCTGTAGTATTCTGGTCAATGATGATACCGTTCAACCAAGAGCGGACTCTCCTCTATATATACTTTTCCATCCTGGTATTCTTCTTCCTGCACCGGTCTTCTTAATACGTCGTCGCTAGGGCAAACCTGATTCCTCCTGACGACAGTACCCGGTTGTAATGCTGGGCTTCATGCAAACGCCGTGTACTGCATGTAACATTTTGCCTGCACACACTAGTTAGCGCATCTTGCATATCCAACATTTAAAACCTTACATGCAAGACAAGCCCTCTCTTTATTCTTATACCCTGGATAAATTTATTTAATCTTCTAAACGATGCTTGAAAAAACACTGAATTAGAAGTAAATGAGGATGGCACAGTGCATTAGTGTTTGTGATCATAGTCTGTCCAAGAAGTAACTGCTATACATGAAAATTCTATTTTAAATCCTTTGTTGAGCCCAACACTAAATCTGTTCAAACCAGACTTTTCAGCATAGCCTAATAAAAATTTGCAGACTATTCGGACCAAAAAATATTCTAAATAGCCTACGATTCGCTAATCACTTCCGCCAGAAACTTCAATAACCTTTTGGGACAAAACCACATTTTGTACTCACTCTGCAAATTTATGAAACAACTTTCATATGTGATTAAGTAGCCTTCCCAGCCCACGATCGTAAATTATAATGAGAGTAAAATTGCTCCTTAAGGATAGAAAGAATATATTGTTCTGAAAATGATTGTGGCGCTACAATGATTTAAAGCTTTAAGCATTCCTAGCCTTCATCCATGAAGGCTTTGAAGCGCTTCGCCAATGAAATTCAAATGGTCATTTTTCTTTTTGAGTCAAATTAAGCGTATTACAAGACACCTGAAGAAAATAAAACTGAAAGTGCACAGATCAAGTAGACACTATTGATGCCCGGAAAGCCTACCAAGCTGAATGTATTATACCATCAAATGCTTGAATGAACGTGTATTGACGGAGAAAATTTTTGAAATGGAATAAGTGGTACAAGTACGCGCTATTATACTTAAGATCAAAAATTTGTGGTGAATTTTTTCTACAAACAAAGTTAATAGTAAGGGCTCAGACTAATTGTAGTTATGAGCGTTGCGCATGCAATGCGAGGGATAAGCGCGTAATCAGCAACCCCCCTTACTCTATCGGTACCCACAAAAATATCGGTAAAGTCACATTGAGCAAGAAAATACTAGACGTCAAATTAACACTGTTAAACTCCATAAAGAAAATGCTAACTGCGTGGTCAATATGTAGATTCAGTTAAGGTCTATGAAACTTTGTCTTGACGTATGCATGATGCGCACATGACGTATTGAGTCAATGGGCATGTAACTTGGTCCAAGAGTGGCTCACTAATTTGCTTGCATCAAATCTAAAAGGCGTGAGATAAGGCTTCATTGACGCAATGATAAGCCGTACACAAGCAAAGACTAAAATAACGTGGCATACGCATGGGAGAGGGGAGGCTGTCTCGGACTTCTTCGTTGCCGTGCGATAGAGTGGCTCAACGCGCACTAGAGACCACTCGAAGAGCTTCCATTACAAGTAATACAGATGAAACTCCCATATGCTTCCTAGTCTAAATCTTGGTAAATTTGAAAGCAAAGACAACTACAGCGATTCAATGGATTTCTGCCCTGGGAAGTTAGATGTGGTAGGCATCGAAGATAAGTCATCAATATTAAAGCGGCGTGTGAAGTAACAAAGCCGTTTTCAAACCGTTGTATTTGAATTTTCGAATCTTAGTATAAGACTATTTACATAGTTAATAATCATAGATCAGACCGGTGAGAATGCATCCCTGCATCGGTGATCGAGGTTTCTGAAACTTCGCAAAGATCTGTGGCTTCTGAATGTATGTTCATGCGTTGCAGCAACGCAGCATATGCTGGCAAGATGCAAGAACACGCTCGAGGTCACTTCCACAGATTAAGTATAGAAGCTTACTAAATAATGCCCCTAAACCCTTGTCGTAGGTGTGAAAATTATAAAAGTGATAAACTAGGATACCCTCCTTTTCCTTTTCTTTGCAATTGTGAGTGGGTTCGGGCAATCGGGCAAGTGGAGACCTTTCCGATACCAAGAATAGTCAAAAATTTCATAACCATCATGCGCGTCGAGGGTAAGCTGCCCGCTAGATCATTCAAACTTAAATTCACTTGAAAACATGATCATGTTTTTTAATATATGTATACACAGAAAGCTCCATCACCTTCTATCAGGTCAACTGGAACCAACAGAAGTCAAGCTAAACAAACCTTTTTGTTCACTTCATTTAGAATCCAGAAAGCTGTTGCCTGATGTAGAGAACAAGACAAATCAAGATCAGTAATAGACGCGTCTTAGTTGAATATCACCCCACATATGTGCATGTTGATTTGATGGTAGTCTTACTCGAAGATCACGACAGTTTCCCCAAAGAGTAATTAAATGCTTGTGGGTTGGACGGTGGAGTTCTTCGTGCATAAAAATAAAAGCTAGATGGAAAATATGCAAACACGCTTAAAAGAGTTGGTGCCGTGTGGTCAGATGGCATTCTCGGGATATCAAGAACGCGGACTCCAATTTTCCCAGAGTCTGTGGAATGATAAAATTAAAGTTCTAATGAAAATGGGCTTGGAACTCATCTTTGACGATTAAGTCCTAGTATCATGAGCGAACAGCACAGATAAGTTGTGTGTTTTACAAGTCTAATTCTTGCTGGAATATATCCATCGGCTCGGCAAAGTAGAGCTGAATATGCGGGTTTGGTATCTAAGGTGCAGTACAGCGTCTGCAATACCTTAAGCCCGGCCGTTTTCGGGCCACAAGTTCACTAGTTTACAGTTCAAAATTAGTCTTCAGAAACGACTAAGATATTCATGATTGAAATTTATTATATATTTTTTTCAGTGACGAGTCTTGACGGTCTTTACATGGTCTGAAGATGGTGTTATCATCGGAAATGTGACACCGCTTTGTTCTTTCTTTTTCGTCGCGACGAACGGCATCAAGCTATATGCAAGACTGCAGCCAATGTACTTTCGGCTACATTACTCTATTAGACTAGGAGGAGTATAAGTCCATAGATATGCAAACGAATGCAGTCATACGGCAGCCGTGTGATTAGTGGGGCCTGTTCCGCTCTGCGTGAGGCGGTAGGTTCCTATCAGGCTCGTAAATTCTGCTGATAAGGTCCACAGTTTTGCATGACTACAATGCATTTAAGAGACATTTGCCCATCCATGAATGAGGCCTTATTTTTTTGTTTTATTATCAATCAAGTTACAAATAGAGTTGCATAGAATTAAATCACTTCTCTTCATAACTTCAATTTTTCCTTGTTGCTTGTTTTGAATAATACAAAGGATGGAGAAATTAAAGAACTTTGTGACCGAGCGTGTCTATCACGACGAGAAGAACGTCTCCTCGGACGACGGGGCAGAAGACCAAGGGCTCTCTGCAGTCAAGTCGGCTGAGTTTGACCCCATCACATCGCAACTTGCTACTAAGCTCACCACAGATGACTACGCTGGTGTTGTCATCGAGGATGACTCTCCATACCCAGAAGTCAGAGCTTCGGTCCCTTCTTCTGATGACCCAACGTTACCCCAGAACACACTTCGTGTTTGGGTTCTTGGTTTTATTTTAACAACCTTGGGATGTGGTATGAACACTTTGTTCGCTTTTCACAGTCCAACATTCATTATCTCCACCTATGTGACGTCTATTTTAGCTTTCCCACTTGGTAAGCTTTGGGCCAAGGTGGTTCCCGATGTGAAAGTTTTTGGTATGAGGTTGAACCCCGGTCCCTTTAACTTGAAAGAGCACACAATAATCACAATCATGGGCTCCGTTTCCTTCGGAGGTGGTGCTGCTTACGCTACCGATATTCTTACTGCTCAGAATAAATTTTACAACTCCGACTTTGGTGTTGGATTCGCTATTTGTGCCATCTTGTCCACCCAGGTTATCGGTTTCTCTTTGGCTGGTTTGGCTCGTCGTTCTTTGGTTGACTCCCCTTCTGCAGTGTGGCCTTCTAACTTGGTCACCTCTACTTTCTTGACCAACATTCATGTTAACGAAAATCACCCTGCACTGGGCTGGAAAATCTCCAGACTTGCATTCTTCAGTATTGTTTTCGGTGGATACTTTCTTTATAACTTCTTTCCAAGTTACATCTTCACCGCCTTGTCATACTTTGCTTGGCCAACATGGATTGCTCCAAACAACACGGTGGTTAATCAAGTGTTCGGAGCCTCCAGTGGAATGGGCTTCTTGCCAATCACATTTGATTGGAATCAAATCGCTGGCTACATTGGTTCTCCGTTGATACCACCTGCAACTACCATCCTCACTATTCTTTCGTCCATTGTGGTCATATTTTGGATCGTGGTGCCTGCTGTGTACTACTCCAATACCTGGTACTCCAAGTACATGCCTTTGTCTTCGTCTGGATCTTATGACAGATACCAACAAACATATAATGTGTCTAAGATCGTTAATAAGGCAACCTTGAGATTCGATGAAAAGGCATACAAGGACTACTCTCCCTTGTTTATCTCCTCCACGTTCGCTATTTCTTATGGTTTGTCTTTTGCTTCTATTATCGCAACATTGGTGCATACTGTGTTGTTTCATGGACAGGACATTATTCAACAATTCAAGGCCAAGGAAAAGCCTGATGTGCATTTGCGTTTGATGAGACAAAACTACAAGAACATCCCAGAGTGGTGGTATGGAATTGTATTTCTTACCTCTTTTGCTTTGGCTATTGTTACTGTGAAAGTGTGGGATACTGAAATGCCAGTTTGGGCTTTGATTGTCGCTTTGATTATCGCCATTATTTTCTTGTTGCCAGTCGGTATCATCTATTCCAAAACCAACATTGCTGTCGGTTTGAACGTCGTTACTGAGTTTATTATTGGTTACATGGTTCCAGGAAAGCCATTGGCTATGATGTTCTTTAAGACTTTTGGTTACATCACCAACAATCAAGCCGTTACTTTTGCTCAAGACATGAAGTTGGGTCACTACATGAAGATTGATCCCCGTCTTCTTTTCTGGGCACAAATGTCCGCCACGATTTGGGGTTCTTTGGTTCAAATCGGTGTCATGAGATGGTCTTACGGAAACATTGTTGATTTGTGTTCTCCACATCAAAAGAACCACTACACTTGTCCTAACGGCCGTGTGTTCTTCAACGCCTCTCTTATTTGGGGTGCCATTGGCCCACAAAGAACCTTCGGCTCTGGTGCTGTGTACAACAGTTGTCTCTTCTTCTTTCTTTTGGGTTTATTGCCAGCTGTGAATTGGTTAATTTTGAAGAAATGGCCAAACTCCAAGATCAGATGGTTGAACTGGCCTGTGTTTTTCTCCGGAACGGGTCTTATTCCTCCTGCAACCCCATACAACTATGCCACTTACTGTATGGTTGGTGCCTTTTTTAGTGTCTTTGTTAAGAGAAAGTGGACTAAGTGGTATTTCAAGTACAACTACTCTCTTTCTGCAGGCTTGGACATCGGTCTTGCTTATGGAACCTTGATTGTGTTTTTGTGCTTGCAATTGACTAATACCAACTTCCCAAGTTGGTGGGGTAACGATGTGGTCAACGGAACTCTTGACACCAACCTTGAGACTATCTCCAATGTCTTGAGTGAGGGCGAATTTTTCGGTCCTGCCACTTGGTAGTAGGGCCAGCTGTAAATCAACCCTTGTTTAATTCCTTTAATACATGTACTTAGAAAATCAATCCATAGTAGTGTATTAAGCGAGCATTGTGTGCGCACTGATCTAAACTTTATTCTGTAAGTAGACTGATATCGCATAGATTAAGCGTAACTACCGCGTGCGCTTTGCAGATGCACCATTGTTTTTTTTCGCGGAGATCGGGAATCTCTGTTTTCGTACTCATCCATGCACCTACTTCATGCCGACTTATGAACTTTCGTATTTAGACAATCTGGAGTCCGATTCGCGGACGGACTCAATTTCTATGTATCTCAGTTCTGAATATTCAGAGACCCCTTCCTTGGTCCTGAAAGGGGGAAAAGTGGCTCAAACTCGGAATTTTTTCGGCAGCTTGGCAGCTTTTCTATGGGAGGGGCCTCGAGTGCCAACAGACCTGCCTCCAAGTGCTCGAGAAGGACCATCAAGATTTGCAAAATTTGCCCAGAAATTTCACCAGCGATTTTCGTGGCACCAACGAGCACTCGGCCTTTCGATTTACTTGTTTCTTTGGCTGATTATATGGGCGCAGATGCTTCTTCCATATCTCCAAAATGCACCTACTCTTTCCAATGGAACTCATGTGATGACCTTATCGTGCCAGGATGCTTTTTGGAGAGGTAAAAATGATGCATGTGGGCTCAATGCTGCAAAATGTGAACCTAATGAAGATATAATTTTTAGGTGCCCTGCACTTTGCGACCGTGGGAGTTGGCTTTACTCTCTGCGTGCGGTTGGTTCACTGAATGTGAAATATAGAGGCTTCTTCATCGGGGGAGGAAAAATAAAGGATCGTTCCGAACAAGTCTCACAACTCTCAAAACCTTATCGCGCAGACTCATTTCCATGTGGAGCTGCCGTTCATTCGGGCTTGATTTCTCCCTTTTCCGGTGGATGTGCCCGGATATCGTATACCAGTGCTCTTTCCAATTTTCCACTGACAAAAGGATTCTATGGTGTTCTGGATTCTATTCCTTTCCGTTCTTTCTTTCCCTTTGCATATTTTTTTACCCCTCTTCCAGAACACATATCAAACTGTCACGACCCTAGACTTGCGGTGTTGCTCCTAAATATCGTTATGGGAATTCCAATTATGGTTTTGGGTTCTGGATCCACAATTTACTGGACCATGGCAACTGTCGGCTTTTGGACCATTGTACTAGCCACAGATCCGCCGATAGACGTGGATCCTCAAGTACCAGAAACTTTTTACCTGCTCATTTCAGTTGGGCTCGAGCGGTTCCTTCCCACATGCTTTGTGCTTTACGTTCTCTGGGTGACAAGCGTTAAAAGAACGTTTTCCAGCCTTGAGACTAGATCTTATATGCCATTCGTACAGGAATACAGTACAACAAGCGGCCATCCATTTTCGCCGATGGATATTCCAAGACCCAATAGTGCGCGCTGGTATGCTACCATTCTCTGGTACCCATTGTTCTGGCTTGGGATTCTCAATAACGTGACTTTTGATCGTCTTCCTGTTGATAGGCTAACATGGCACGATCTCCAGGCACAACCAGGAGCATTGGTCACGGTAGCAGCGGTGGCCCTGGTGCTAGTTGTGTGTATTTTGTGCCAAGGCTTCTATGTGTGGCGTCTGGGCCGATTCTGGAAGCTTTTGGCCATGTATGGACTCATTTTCTCGCTGTTCATAATATTGGCCAATCTCCAGGGCTTGACGCTAAGAATACATCATTATATTTTTGCATTGGTGTTCATTCCAGGCTGTTCTACGCGCGGAAAGACTGCACTCATGTTCCAAGGAATCTTACTTGGTTTATTTCTCCTGGGTGTTTCTCGGTGGGGGTTCGCTCTGATAGCCGAGACAAATTTATCCTTGTTGAGAGGTGAGCCTCTGGGTCAACTCCCACCGCCAGCAATCACCAGTGTAGCAGGTGGTGTTTTACTTTGGCTGCAAAATGCAACACAAGCTACGGTCAATTCAAAAAATTCTGGTCGGATATCTCTTCTTATAAACGATATTGAGCGTTTCAATGGCGAAAATAATGGAGCCTTTAACTTGGGTGACTATATCAACAAAAATGAAGAGCTACGCGCTTTGGTGACTATAGAGAACTCAACCCAGCTATACATTCGACTTGCGAAGTACCCAGATGGAGGCAAGGAACACGGCGACTATACGCAGGCCGCTATAGTCGAATACCCAAGCTTTGAGTTTCAGCTTCCGCCTCCTGGTATCACTTGAGATGGGCTCTGCAATGCTTGATGGTTAGTCAGACAAAGTATTGAACTATAATCCTGTGTATAAGTTGTTTGAATCACGTAGATCCGGACATCTTTAGAGAGCTATCTATGTAAGAAAGGTATACATTTCGGATAATGAATAGCTAATAAGAGTTGATTATAAACAATTAATCAATAATATAGAACATGTCGCAAATTTCATTTTTGGGTGAATGTGGACCCGTACACCAGGATGCCCGCGCTTGGTCGCGGGTAAAGAACACGCCAAACAGATTCTACACATAAACGCCAAGTCAAGATGGAAGAAACTGCCTCCGGGGAACTCTTCACTCTCAGAAATCAATTCTACACAGGCCAGCACCATAAGGTCATTTCATATGATGTAGCGCTGTTTTCGCAGCCCGCTCAGCTCAAAGTTTTGGAATTTCAAATCAGGTCCACCCTGGCTCTTTCTCAAGACGCCTCGCAGTTGATTGAGCTTGGAAAGTCGTTGTTTCCGGAAAACGAAGGCTTTTTTCAAGTTTTACAGGCCTGGGATGATTTGAAAACCTTTGGAACCGATGATTCTACTTACTTCGATGATGTGCAAGAGGCTCACTTCGAAGCCGAGGCCGTTTTGACTGCACTCTACTTAGTGAAGTTCCGCAAGGATGTGGACCAGGCTCTCGTTTTGTTGAGCAAATTCATCAAGAGAGGATCTGAAAATCCACTTGAGTTGGAACCTTACTTGCTCTTAGTGCAGTTACATTTGTACAGAGAGAACTTCTCCGAGGCATACAAAATCTACGAGGACTTTAAATCATTTCCTTACAGTGCTAAGGACGACATTGTCTACCATGTGTTGGAATCTTGGATCATGGCAGTCAAGGGAGAATCTGACAATATTAGCAACTCCTACTACTTCTACGATGAGTTGTTGTCTAACGACTTTGACGAAGATCCTCAGGGCAAGTTCAGAATTTTGAATGTGTTGTTTGTGATGACATTGCAGTTGAAACACTTACCTGAGGCCAAGGAAATCTTGGACCAAATTTCTGGTTTGGACTACAAAGACAACTCCGCCGCAGACTTGATTGCAAACAAGATTACGTACGAGTATCTCACCAATAGTGGTGCCAATGTAGTCCTGTTGTTGCGGGAGTTGGCAGCCGCGGATGCTGAACATCAATTGCTTAAGGATTACAAGGAGAAGAATGAAAGATTTGATGCTATTGTTGAGAAGTACCAAGTGGTCTAGAAACACAATAAGGCCCGGGTCGAGAATAGATTTATAGGTGAACGAAATCCTCTTTTAATCTAACCAAGTTTTCAAGACTCCACGTTCACTTCGATGGTTCATGCTACTTTTGTTACAATTAATTGCGGTATCGAAATTTTGTGTCCTGACCAATTACTCCTCTAGTTTAACAACCTCACCAGCTTCGTTGAACTTCAAGCCCTCTGCTAGCAACCTTTTTTCAATCTCTTTCAACTCATTTTCTCTTTCCAAAAGCTCCTTTCTTTTGGTAATCAAATCTTGATGTACTCTTTCCTCGAACTTTTTCAAGCGCTCCTCTTCCAACTTGATCTGCTCCTCCTTGGCCAAGTAATTAGAAGACCCAAGTTCCGGCGACCCTTTATCATCGTCGTCTCTGCCTTCTTCATTGTACTGGAACTGTTTTCCCGATAATGCTTCTGTTCTGTAGTTTTCGTAAATGACGTCATGTGTAATCTCCTTGAACTCGTTCAAATGTGTGATTAGAAGAACGTTCTTTAAAATGGTGAAGTCATTGGTCTCTGGTAATTCAACATTGATTGGTACCGCATATTCAGGGTTCAACACCCTCAATTTCACCATGTCGTCATCGTCTTTAGACTCCTCATAGGTATTTGCTCCAATCACGGCAAACGGAATTAACAGGTTCAAGTATTTGTTATAAGCGATGATCTCATCATCTATGTAGTCCTCCTCGTACTCATACTCATTGAATTTGTAGAAGTTGATTTTATAGTTGGTCAAATCCTCCAAGATCAATCTTTTATTCAACTGCAATTCTTCCGGAGTCAAGGCATCAGCCTTGGCTATGACTGGAATGACATTCACGAGATTGCTCACATGCTGCAAGAACTTGACATCAATCTCAGATAACCCATGGCCTGTGGCATTGATCATATAGATCATGACGTGGATCCGGCCGTCCTTGAAACGAGGATTTCTTTTGACCCTACTTTCCTCTAAAAGAACCTCATCGTATTGATGTCTGATGAAGTCCACCACAATTTTGAAGTCGTCATCACAATTGATGGCGTTGGCAAAGTTGGGCGTGTCGATGATATTCAAGGAGATCTTGTGGCCATCGTTGTCTTCCAACTCAACATTTTCATGTCTCAAAGAGAGCTTTTTAGTTGAAACATCCTGCGTGGCAGTTGAGGAAGTTGGCACAATTGAGTTACCGCCACATAAGGAGTTAATAAGTGTAGACCGTCCCAGACCACTTTCACCAATCACCATAAACGAAAAGTTGATGGTTTTCTTGATAGTTTTTCTCTTCCTCAAGGCAGACGAGGAGGTATTATATTCCGACATTTTGGTGTTTAACGCTCAGTTATGTGTGCGGATTGCTGAAAGTAGATTACAGACACCTTTATCGAGTAAAGCTATAGCTGTTTATGCGAAGTTTGTTGTTCGAGCTCGTCTCGGGACACGGCCTGCACATAGTATATATCGTGAGCCCTTCAATTAGAAGTGCGACTGCAGAAGGCACCTTGGCGATCGTTTCTAGTAAGAATGTGAAGCAAATGTATCAAGTATGGGGAGGATAATTCCTGAAAATACTCCATGAACAACTAGTACATCAGTAGAATGTATGAGATAAGATTTGCTCATTTGATAGTAGGTTATGGTCGGTGTGCTTATTTTTGCCAAGCAGGTGGCACTGCCACATCATTTGAGGAAGCGCGTATACAGTTTTCCAAAGCCACTCTGAGCATGCATTCTCAAAAAAGTGCTCGATTCACTGTCATCCAGTACCACTTGTTTATCAAAACAATAGTTGTTTTTGGTACCTATATAGCAGTGAATTATAAATCATGCCAAGACAGGAACATCAGTAGGAAAACAGGATTTAAGCCAGAATAGGAAATCCAGCAGTAACTTTTTTCAGAGGCCATGATGAATTATCAAAAATTTGCTGTCCCCCTGAAAACGTCAAAGCTAAGTAAATTATCTGTTCCAATTTAGAAATTTCAGTATTTTTGGCATAATCTATGCTTGGCTTTCACTTTCACAATTATGAGACAAACAGTTCACTTTTGGAACGGAGGATAAAAGCGGGAAGAGGTGAGCTCAGACTGAATGGCAAATTCATACTAGAAACTCAATGAAAAGGTTGTACAAAGAATACCTTTATGTATTTTATTAATTCTTTGATAATTCTGCTTTTTATTTGAGTAGCCCCAAAATTGATTCAAGAACCTGTGCACAACTTTATATGTTGAATGACTATGTAATTGCCTTAAAAAAGTAGGAACAATCCGGGTGGACAGATAACATTATTTGGCCAATGAAGGTCTAGAGAATTGCGTGAATAATCTTGAAAATATTTTCGAGCACTTCACTCACAACAAGCCATTTATAAGTTGGTGACCATGTTGTTGAATTATGCACTCTAGTATAACGATTAGAATAAGTCAATACAAAATAGTGCTACTTATTTTAATCTATTGAGCCCATCTCTGGAATAAAACAAAGATAAATAAACAATGAACTAGATCCATCTCTTCTTGTTAGCACTCGAGAAAGACGCGGCCACTACACGTGACGAGGCCGGGTAGAAAGATGACGGATATGCAGCCACCAGGGCAGTGTTCACCTTAGAAGCAGGAGTGTATGTCCATCCTGCCGTAATAGTAGAGAACACGTTGGGCGAGGGTCTCAACGTCGAGTAAGGAGTGTACGCAGACGTCAGATGACGGTTGGAGAACAGCTTGAATGAGATACTTGTGCCTGGTTGAGTTTGCATGGGAGCAAATCTCGTTCTTCCAGTTTGCTCGACATATGGGACTGTGAAAGACTTGGAGTCGATCGGCTTGGTTGCAGCGCCATCACCAACCAAGACCTGCGCACTTGGGCCATCTCCAGTGACCGAGAGAAGCGAAGCAGGGAACGTCAAAGTCGAAGCATCACCACCCATACCTCTCAAAGTGAACCGGGGAGTGTAGTGAATGGTGAAACCCAGCGAAAACTTGGCATACACCTGTATGAAATAAATTCCGTTTGGGTAGTCGCTGGCAGTGATCGTTGCCGTGTAACTCTTAGAACTTTTGCTGACACTAGTGGAGAGCGTATCGACGGGTTTGATAGCACTGTTTGGGCCGCTGCACAAAACTATGGAATAACTCTGTACTTTATCCAATGATGAGTCGTCTGACGAGCTATCAGCGTCGTCATCCCACTTAATTTGGATACTGACATCACCTCCGGAGGCAGAGAACGACTGACCAATTCCTGGCGAGGTAATGGAAACATCTGCCATAGCCCCCGACAATAGGGAGATGAAAACGGCGTAGAAGATGGCAGAAAATTGCATGATGTGTTGGAGAAACGATGTAGGTAGAAGTCTTAAAAATGTGTTTGGTCTAAATAGTCTTCAGAAATCTGCTATGTGAAAATAGTCTTGTATGTTAGGTCACGCAGTTGCAAATGCGTTGAATTTTTGTAGTGGCAGTTCCGAAACGATAGACAGCACTTGCCGGGAGTTGACGGGGTGCTGAAGATGTGTTATTTATAAGTCACCACACTATGATCCGGGTGAATAGGAGACGGGTCCCTAGACTGGAAAGTATTTCAGCAGTAAGACACAGGCTTCAGTAAAGGTTAAGGTCACGGAAGCGGTAATATAGCTGGTGATGAAAGCGATGGGATAATCAAAGGAGGTGGTTCGGCAAAAGAAAAGTAAAAATGATTATGGCTGTGCGAGCAAGTGCTAGCTAAGTGCAGGAATCGCGTTGCTATATTATTCTTTTATTTCTGCTCCCTGGTGCACGGATCTGGTTGTACACACGCACAAGTCAAAGGCGCGATCTCCGCGGAGGTATTCAAACGGTATCATTATAATTGAACATTAACCATGTTGGCCAGAAATATTCTCCGGTGCCAATCGGTCACTCTGTTTACAATCTCCAGACAATTTTCAATGGTTAAGCGTGTAGTACCGAAAAAATCTGCCGCTGTAAGTGAGCCTGCGAATACTGAGATTAAGGAGACAAGCCCACCGCCCCCAGCTGCGAGCCATTCTGTTTCCCCTGACATCCCCAGTTTTGGATTAAGAGACTCTCCGATTCACAAAAAGGGTGAACACATCGACTGGTCGGACTCATTTCATGGTTTGGGCCAGGCTCCATTCTCTAAGGAAACAAACGAGATCCTTTTAGCCCCGATTGCAGAATCGGACATAGAAATTAAGCCTGATGGGCTCCTTTATTTACCGGAAATCAAGTATAGAAGAATATTGAATCGCGCTTTTGGACCCGGCGCCTGGGGCTTGGCGCCTCGGTCGGAGACATTGACCACAGCGAAGCAAGTTAGCAGAGAATACGCATTGATCTGTAACGGTCGGTTGGTTTCGGTGGCGCGTGGCGAACAGGACTATTTTGGGGGCGAAGAGAAGCTCACAACGGCTCTCGAAGGTTGCAAAAGTAATGCCTTGATGAGATGTTGCAAGGACTTGGGCATAGCCAGCGAATTGTGGGACCCGTCGTTCATTCGTACATTCAAGAAGAAAAACTGTGACGAATCCTTTGCAGAGCATGTGGTTACGAAGAAAAAGAAAAAGCTTTGGAAGTTGAAGCGCAATTCGTTTGACTACCCTTACAAGGCATGCTAATCGCCCAGGTTGTGCCTGCATGTATATAGTGAGCCATCATTAGGAGCCTCTTGAAGGCAAGCTTCATTAATCAATAGGTGCACGACACATAATCAAATTAAGGACTATTCGAAAGTCAGTCTCATATTCAAAGCACCCCAGATATGTTTGAACCAAATAGTGCAAGTTAATCATACGTCAACCTTGTATTATTTAGCCTACAAGACTTCTTTGACGTCTGGTACCTAACTAACGAGGTGCATCAGCTGATAAATTTTTAAATGGGTCCCAAATTATTTTCAAAAACTATCCAACAATTTAGCCACAAGTTCCTTGATATGTGGTAAGTTTTGAAGGGCAAGATAATCTCTAGAGATAGTGTTCTGTTGTCAGAGTCTGATAGTACTATTAACTGTTTCATTGGAGAATTAGCCAATTGTATTAGTTAGTAGATAGACTAGAAATTATTAGTCAGTAGTAGTGGTATCAATAGTGTAAGTACCAGATCAACAACGGACATTCCCTCGATGAACAATTCCTCATATCACCTCTCTGAATGGAAAACCGTACGAAGAGTGCCCAGAGTGAGACCAGAGTGGATACGACGGTAACCCTTAACCGTTAGTGGGATCCCTTGAGTAATAGAAAAAAATTGCCTGATTCTTCACATAAAAGCCCATTAGACTATTTAAGAAGTACCAAACCCTCGCTAAGAAATCTTCAACGAATATGCAGCTACTTATTACTACATTCACAACAATCCAACATGAATCAAGTTTTGGAACTAAAATACAAAAACCTAATTTGCTAAATTTTATAGGTTTTTTTTATTTCAATTTTCTAAGAACAAATGTCGTAGAATTATAGATTGAGTTTTGGGTTGTGGGCTTTTTTATGTTCTGCAGTATTCGAACTTCTAATCAAAATTATATTTTTGGAGTGGTAACTAACCTGAAGGACTGCACTGAATGCATCATCTGATTTGCCAATCCGTCTGTATTCCGATTTGTGACTATGTTGATTTCTGTGCTTTTTCTCGCGGATTTATGTAAACTACCCTCTTGTACCAACTCCTTACTTATCTCCGCCTCCACTATCAAACAAAGAATACTTTGTCTTTGATA